>JAQIXS010001434.1:0-30135 GCA_034700785.1 Rossiulus vilnensis | reverse complement strand
TGTGAGCTGTGTGTGAGGGAGGGGGGGGGGAATTGTGGTAAGGGCTAAGTGGGGATCTAATTCCGCTCGAGGTCATTTTACGGCAAGCGAGTTAAAATACATCTCATTTTCGCTTAGATGAAGGTTCCAGGAATGCGAACAAAAAAAACAAAAATCAACGAGACATTTTTTCCAGAAAAAAAAATCGTTCATTTGTTTTTCAATGAATATTTGATGAAGCTTAAGAACTGTTGTAATGATGTGAACAAAATGCTCAGTGCGCCGATGAGATAAGACTTTTTTACTCTCATCTGTATTGGGAAGATTTTAAGACCTAGGCCTACATTAAGTTTAGCCAGAATCTATAAGTACTTCTAGACGCCAAAGTCGTTGCTCAGTTTTAAAGTGACATTAGAAGTCTTTATCGAGTTCCTGATTTTAGAACTAAATATATTGTATAAGCTGTGCTGTATTAACCATTAGCCTATAAACCATCTGATTGTTTTTAGTTACATATAATTCTGTAGCTGCAATGTGGAGTGTTAGTCTGCCTTATCAACAACAGCAACCTCATTTCTCTCGAAATAATCAGTACATTACCGTCAGCAAATAGATGCCACGTGGTACAGTATAGGGGAATGAAATGCAAAGAAATTTACTAGGTTTTATCACACGTTTAGGCGATCACCAGCATCATTGCTAAATTGAATTTCACGTACATGTTGTTTAAGGTTATCCTTTAAAAGACAATTCCGACGTTTGATGGCATGCAAAAGTAAGACAAATAATATGAATCCAAATGAGCTCGGAGCTCCACAAGTGTGTGCATTCTAATGGCAAGTTCTACCAATACGGCTGTTTCGTTCAAAGATATCTTCTTACACTATTTTACAATTTGCCGGCCTTTTAAAATGTACTAAGACGTCCCATGCTTAAGAGCCTCGTGTCTTGATAGTCGAATAATTATTATACAGTGTACTGGTACAATGTGTATATAATCCTTGGATCATGCTTATATAATTGTTGGTAAACAACTTCGTTTCATTCTACTGTATAAACAACTCGGATAAATTATCCCTGTAATCTGTGCTTGTGTCGTATATGTATATACATTTTAAATTGGCCAAATATCAGGCATTATAATGGAAAAATACAGTGCTTGAACGTGTACGTGTTTTGATACCTTAATCGCTTTCTCGCAGTGCTCTCTCGAATATACTGTGTGTATACCACGTGTACATGTATGTATAGGCAGGCGAGCGAATTGAATCCTCTATAACCTAACCTTACACCCTCGGAATGCTAAATGACGGCAATCCCAATAATAAAATCCGTCCTGACAATTCAAATTACAGAAATAAACACAATTGATCCAAATGACTTTGTTCAATTTCGGATGAGCAACACAATAAGAAAAACTTACGCACGACATCCGAACACAAATGTCAGACGGATGACGCGTTTAATTGGGAGTGATTTGAAATGTGCCACAGGTTGCGCAATGCCATGGGTAGCCTATAATACATTGTATTACTGTACAGTACAGTACAGTGTACGCTATTTAGACAACATTTATGCGAACGTCACTCGTACCTAATGTAGCATGTTCTACTACCGTAATTTTACCAAGTAAGGTACTCGTGGAAACCTATTCTGTATTGTAATGAAATTCTGTTGTGACTTCCTGGCATTAATCAGTAAAACAGTTTCCTGATTAAATAGCACATTACGCAAATAAGGCAATTAGTCTTATAGCTGAAAACTTTCCTCTTGATGCACTAATGAAAACCTCAACCTGAGGAAAACAAATTGAAAACTATCAGATTGATCGATAAAGTTGAAAAAATATAATTTTATTTCAATATATACATGTAGCTTTCTATTCTGCACCTTGTGTGTTTACTAATAAAATTCTATTCAACTCAACGCAGTTGTCTTTATACATGTACAGTCAGCATAGAAATGCCTGCGTTTTAACTGACAATTTCTCATTTGTTGATAGATATTAAAAACCTTTTGATGATACTGGTACACGTTGGCACACGTTGGCTGTTGTATTTCGTCATTATTGTTGATTCAAACAGGCGGCACTAAAGAGCACAAGGGGGCGCTCAGTAGGTGCATTCAATTACTGTATAATGAATGCTCATAAGGCACTCATTAACTCTTTTTAAATTGAGCTTTTCGCCGAATCGCTAACTCTTTGTCATTGCTGATAAAGCGATAGACCACGAGTTGATTAACATTAATTGCTATAAATTTTGGATTTGTTGATTACTCCGATCAGTTTAGTTTTATTTACGTTTGTATGCTCGAATTAAATGTGCATTGCGAGAGCGAGAAAATACGATGCATTTTTAAGTAAGAACTATCGCTTTATAACGAATGTCACAATCTTTGAGTAATTATTGTTCATTGTTTAACTTTCTCCAAAAAGCATAACGATTGAATTTCACAAATAACTCGGAATAGAATAGAGGGTAAATAGAATATTCAGATTTAATGTGTTTTGCCATATTTAAACATATTTCATGATAAATAAAAACGGATAAATTAAACCGTATTTCCCCACAACAACCCTTCCAAAACAGAATAATTTTGATTTACAAAGGTAACTATGATTAAATTGTTATCCGTATAATTCCGTCTTCATATTTCAAAAGTTTTCGATTTATTTTGATGTTTTTTTGATACTGATGCAACGGTATTTGCAAAGTGAACTCTTAGATTTCTTTTTTTTAAAAAAAAAACCCGTCAACAACTACATCTAGCATCCGATATGGCGAGAGAATTGTAGGTCAAGCGTAATCAAAGTTCAGGTTTTGAGTAAAAAGTACTAAATGTAGTCTTTTGAGTTTCTTTCTCCTATTGATCAAGTCCTCTGTACCTTATTGTCACTCGATGAACAACAACCTTGAAGATTGTTCGCTTAGCCATTAATGATTTTCGTAACGAATTCTCTTATGACTTGTGTTTCGTTATTTTTAAACGCTTTGAAGGCAACATCTCTTTGCCTTGTTTCGAGGAGGAGGAAACAAAAAAAAGTGAAAGTGCTGCTGAAAATGGTGAGGAAAATCAACCCTAAACTAAGCTTAAGCGAAGAGGGATTCAAACGTTTATTCCTTTAATAATTGAACATATATAGTGTATTATCTCGGTGGAAAATTCCTAAGTTGAATGCTATAGGGATACATTTCTTCAATATATATTTGCCATTGATAAGAACTCGCCAGGGAATCGTACCATCAAACGCCATTGAAGTTGTTGTTTACAACGAACAAATTTGCAGCGATGAAACAACTTTCCCCTAACTTAGAAAGAAACTCGTGGAGATGATGATGATGATGATAAAAAAAAAGAAGAAAAAAACCCTAATGTTCGCTTTAATCGTTCGCTAGAAACTGATAAAGTAAACTGAAAGTTATTATTCAGTAGTTTCCTGGCAAATAATGTTCATAGTGATAACGCATTTCCAAACATTCTCAATCAACTTTCGTCCAGTTCACTAAGTTAACACGTTTATCTCTTTTATTTTGGAATAAACGCGTGTAGAACGTGTTTTACATGTGCGTGCGTTGATATAACGCTAAATATGTAAACGATCCAGAACATCTTTTTCAAGAAAACGAAAAAAAACAACAATTCAGTTCCATCTGGAAGGGTCAACGTGGCAAACTCTTTTAAAACTATGTGCACTGTACGTGTAATATACTGTTAATAATGATAGGCCTACGTGCTTAACTGTAATAAGCGTGTATAGATTCCAATAAACTCGTAGCATAAATCAAGTTGCGGTTTTTTCAAGCCCACCCTAATTAAGATTCCTAAATAATTATTCGGAGTACTTTACCTGAATAACGGTTCGTAATTACTTAATAAATATTTATCATTTAGAGGCGAACATTAGCGAGATTCGTAATTACATCTCATTAATATGCATTGGAGCGTGCATTGGGAAATTATACTCTTTTAACTTCTCAATTGGAGTGTTGCTTGTTGCGCTGCTTTCTAATTAAGCTTTGCTTAAAAAAAAAAAAGGGATTCAATGGCGGCACAAAATCATTTGTGGGGGAACCCGCGACCTCTTCTTTCCAACTACAGTGCAGTGTATAAGTCTACACGTGTACTTTGTACTGTAGTACACCACACCACACTTTTAAAATCGGTAATTATGTGCGAGAAATTCAGAAAATGTACGGTCTGATCAGTGACACTTTGCACCCTCAACCATTTTGTTTGTTCTGGAAATCATTGGACATTGGTCTTAAAGAATTCGGACGGCATTGCAAAAGTTTTCGTTTTAAATTTATAGACAATTGTGTTATGTTAGTCAATCGACAAACGACTGTCTGCAAGGGTGTACAGTATGTCTGTCTGTATGGAGCAAGGAGATCCAGTAGAAGCTCACGTGTATAAATACCAAGTACATGTTATGGTAGGTAGCTGTTTAATCTCACCTTCTCCCATCCATCCCCTGCCACACACACACACTGTACACGTACATGCACAAAATGTGCGTTTTTTGTGTCGCTGTGTATTCGATTCAATTTGAACGTCTTAAGTTTAAGTTTTAAGAAGTAGGAGTAGCCTATATTTCGTTGACTCATTTTTTTTCTCCGTCTTCTCCTTCTTCTTGCGGATGGATGTAGATAACCTAAATCCGATTTTAACTTCCTTACGTGGGCTTCCTATTTTGGAAACAGAAACGCGATACAGGTTTTGCTTTTACTTTTAAAAACTCTCTACGATATGTTTGTTCAGTATGACTGTTTGCCGGAAGGTTGAGCAAAAAAAAAAGTGTGAATCATGATTACGTTACACTTTAAGAAGAAATTCTAGCTTTTTAATTTTTTAAAAAAAAATACTCTGGTATTTACCGTAGTCACTCGGCCTTTAAACGTAAGTCTATTTTTCTGACCTTTCTTTTTCATTTTTTTTTTCTTCGAGTGAAACTGAAAGTGAATAGCAATTAGCCAAGTGTCGTACGAGTAGCTAATGGCCGCTAGCTACTAATTGCTCTTCATTGAAACGAGCTAAACGTACGAAAATTCAGTTCGACACATTGGCGTCGTTTTGAAAAACGTTTGTCATTTGGCAATAATCCAAGAGTGTGTTAAACTTGAAAAGATTAACGCGACGTTGTGTACGGTACACACCGACCAAAAGCACATTTTCTTAAAAAGTGATAGTGATAGCAGCGCCCTCTAACGAGTCACGGCGTAGGAAGTGATGGCGATTTACAGGCGCCAACAGTGTCAGACGGAACAATAGGCGTCTTAAAAATGTATTATTTATTTAGTTACATGTACTTAAAACCTCCACGGTCCACCCTTTAAACCGTGTTTCGAGCTGAGACGTTAAATCGTGATGATATCATTAGGAAGTTTGTAAAAGTGGACTTTTCTCACCCCCCATAAAGCGGCACTGGCCATTGTTTTCAACCGTTGCGATCACGTGACCGTAGGTTTTTTTTCTTTTCTTTTCTTTCCAGCGCTTTTTAAAACGCAGGCAATGTGATTCGAGCGCATTCAATTAAAGTTATAGGCCTATATAAAAAAAAAAGAAAGTCTGAAATAGTAGAGATTTTGACCTTTATGATCGTGCTAATGTTTTAATTTGTTGTTTCGCTGTTACGTGTAAGTGTGAAATTGCGAATAAGTTGATTTTAAATAGCAAATGCGAAGGCGGCAATTTTAATAAAACTAACTCACATTTTCCCGGAACTTTCTTTACTTGTAAGTCCGACATAAAAAGATGTCAACCATGCAAAAAAATAAAAATAACAAAGATTCCCACATTTTTGCTTTAATTGCCAAATTTAACATTTGTTTCGTTTGGAATAGTCCGGTATTTTTTATAAACTGTAAATGCCCGGTTAATTTACAAAAATAAATAAATACATAAATACACTTGAAAATACGTGGGGAAACACCTGTGTTCGAAGGTCGCATACACTAACGGTTCCCCCCCCCCCCCAATTTTTTATGCATAAACGGGATATTTTCAAATTATAAAAAAACTAACGCAGATCTGATCCTAGTGAACAACGATCGATGCAGTCGAGTCTGGTGCAGAATCAACACACGGTGCACAGCGGGCGTATTTCCACAAATGACTGTTGTTGACACAATGAAGTTGTAAAATTGTTTGTTAGTTTTGCCTCCTATAAAATTCTGTAGATGGCGCTGAGTTGTTTGACCCGGATACGTGAGAACCTGATCTGTTCGTAATGAAATATCTGCCTCTCAACATCTCTGCTTTCTTCATTTTCTTTCGCTTTACCCACCTAGTTAGGTTAACAATTGTAAACAGCGGAAATAGTTTTAACCTAAATCCGAGTGATATTTTTAGATGTTTGATTTAAAAAAAAAAATAATCTCTCGACCCTTCCTCCTCGATGCTAAAACGACACTCGCCTTTAAATAAGTAACTTTTTTGTACAGTTGTTACGTTAAATGCTTAACTAGAGTTAAGATGGCGGAAATGCATGCTGCCGAGAAAACATATATACCGCGCATTGGGTGTGCTTATCATTAGTCTTCCTTTTCATTTCGATTATCTTGATTTTCTCTACAAAACCGTGCATAGTTTTGGTTTTATAAAATATCTGTCAAATGTTTGTACCATATGTTTTCAGGTATTATAGCAAGCTTCTGAAAAATAAAAATCACCAGAATTTCTTGAAAGTTGCTCAGACAATGGCAATTTGGAAAACAGGAAGTTTATTGGAAATCTGAAGGAAGAGACCAAGTAACAAGTTGTCCCAAAGAATATCCAGTGCTGATTGTTATTGAATGACTTTAGCAATGTGGGAATATGGTCTTAAATATCGCGCTGAAAATTGAAAGGGTACTCGGTAATTAAACTCGCATCTACTGACCGTGCTTTGTAATTAATTACCTTTTGGCATTACACGACTAATAGTAGTAGTAATTGGGTACCATTCGTTATTGGATAGTTAATAGTTACTACTACTATTGGTCGTGTAATTCTTTTCAGCTGGCACGTTGTAATTATTTAGTAGTGCTGCGAGTACAGGGCGTCCGTAGTAACGTATTAAACTGAGCCTCGATTGAAATCGCTACAGTTCATCCATTGTTCTTTTTTAATTAAAAGAAAAAGTCAGTGTTTGTCGTGTTTCCACCTATGTAATTTACAATGAAAACAAAAAACAATGATATTTATTTTATCGTTATTATATTGAAGTAGTTGCTCGCAGTAATGCACTGGTGACAAACTTTTTTAGCCGAAAATCCATCGAGGTCTCCTCGTAACACCTCATGCAGTCAGGATCCATAAAAGGTGGTGCCATCTATCGCGATGTTTTTACAATTCCAGTGAGAAAGAGATCGATATCAAATCCATTACCCGTAAAAGCAGTATACACGTATGAGCAATTACGAAGTTATATACGTACGGTGTTAACTCCTGTGACATTGGCTAGGGAATATTTGCTTAAATTTAAGCTACCCACATTCAGGACTTTGTTTTTATTGATAGACGTTTGCCGTCCACGTGGTTCTCTGCTGCGACACTTTCACTTGACCTACACACACACACGCATGCACTTGTTCATGTTTTAATACGCCGATGGAACAAAAGTTCTTTTTCTCAAAGATTCGTATGACAACTGGCATGCCAAACAACAATAATTACCGCTATTACGTAGAAACGGTGGAATGTTTAGCTTCTGCTGTATTCTCTGTAACGATCGAGTGGACATATTTAGTTTTCACATTTTAACATAAAAACTGTTACACTTATTAATGGTAGGCAGAATGTCCGAAAAAGATCATATATATACACACGAATACATGTAGTAGCAGGGCTGCTTGCTTGCTCACCACGTGCACCTGGTACGGGTACATGTATTATTATTATTATTATTATCATCATTCATGTGGCATGGCGGCCTAGCAAAATGTCATGGCACAACAACGCGTCACGTGATTAAAACGTGCGAGGTGAACACATTTTGAGCGCAAATCGCACTCTGAATAACAACGACGCTCCGAACAACGCGATGAAAATCATCGCCACGAGAAGAAAACGTTGAAGATTAGTCTCGGCAATATGGCGCGATGCTCTCACCGAATTGCATTTAATAGATTGAAGCACGTTACTTGCATGGTAACACGCGGTACTTACAGTCGAGGCCCGTGGAAAAGACGAGGCTTTTGAGAGCTTCTCTCTGGACCATAATGGATTGGAGGGTCACATTAACTGACAATACGAGGAATGGCAACAGGACGCAATTCCTCCTACAAACTACAAGAAATGTCTCCTAAAAAAAAAAACTACACACTGGACAGAAAACGGATAAAAAGGACAAAGAGATGATAGCTGCTAGCAAAGTTTGACGGAAGTTTGTTTTCAACGTGCTTGATTGCGTACAATCCTAGGCAATCGTAATACAGAACTGTTTACATCCGATGATATCTTGACGATTAACACTTATAAGTATGAAAGTTCATCCGAGCGTTGAATTTGGTTTATACGTTTTCATCTTATTGCTATACGAAGCTCACGGTATTGTCGCACGTACGCGTATATTCGAGGAATGGTTCTGTCCACACACAAAAAATGAATCGTTTATTTTCTCATTCGTAATCACCGTACGTGTAGTTAACGATAAGCATCGTAAACGAGTGTAATTTGCCGTGAGGAAATTTTCTTATTTGGTTATATTAGCCAGTTGTGAATCATGCAGAAAATTTTAGGCCACTTCGGATGTCTCATTCGCTCATTTTGTGCGCGATTTAGTTTATAAGACTCTGCGTAATCCGAGTGGCATTTGAAGAAAAAGGGCTGATGGGGAATTCGCTCCCCTCCTCCCATCCGTTGCTCCATCGCTGATTAGTTGCATTCATTTTGTATACCGTTCATTCTAGTCCGTGTCATTAAACACGACATAATAATTGAAGGATTAAAGAAGGGATAGGAAAGATTTGTCAACAGCTAGGGTGGAGAAAATGGCGCGGCAAATGGTTTATACGTCTGGGGGACGAAATGGCTTTCGAGAGTCCCATCCCCATGTTAAGAGAAGGAAGAAAAGAGGAGTATAAGGGGAGGATGATAAGGGGAAGATTCGTATACATGTAGAAAAGAAAATAAGTAAATGAAGATATCGTGCCTCATAACTTGCAGCAGACTATATTGATCGCGAACTAAGGGATTTCCTTTCCTTTAGGAGCACTTACACGAAGTAAAGTTTTCAATGGAAGACTTCAAATATAAACAACTCGGATGGAACGTTGAATTAAAAAAAAAAATCCATTGAAATCTTGTTTGTTGATGTCGATATGACGATCTTCTTCAGCAGGAATGGCTCTACCCTGGAGAAAAGACTGATGTACGTGATTCTCTACTAATATCAGTGTAATTTTATACTGATATCACTATATACTGGTTTTTGGGACTACTGATATCATTATATTTAGTGATATCACTACATTTTTTTAAACATAATATCAGTGTTTGATCAGTATATTTATACTGATCTTTCCACCAGAGTAATGGGTAAATAAATAACGCAGAATGTTTCTTCTGCATTGCATTATTCATTAAGATGTGTATCTGCTCGTATATTCTGGTTAGTTATTACACTCAATTAGCAGGAATACTTTTTGATTCTTCATTTCAACGATGTGCACGGACATATAACACGGAGATGACCATTTTTTGGGGGGAAGGAGAGAGTTTGTCAGCCTCTTTATTTATGCTAGGTCTTACACAACCAACTGCTATTGAATTTCTTAAGTATTTATTACGATGCCATAATAAATAGTCGACCACTTCGACCACTGATGCCATAATTCAGTTTGTCGCATTGTGCTTTTGTGAGAAAGCAAAACGCACGTTGATGGCTGATTCCTTAACGACGGTTTGATATTCGAGGAAGTGTATTGTCGTGAATTGCATTTGGTTTCATCTATCGTAGATGGCATTTAAGATTATTGACGACTCGTAAATCAGTACCCCGTGGATCCGGATCCCCCTCGGCATGCCCAGCCCCAACCCCAAACCCGGCCTCTTGATCGTTTTGAGTAATGTACGAATCGTACACACAGTACATATATATGTATATATACCATTGAAAGAGGCATGAGCTAGGAAAGGGCAGTCCCCTCGACGCACACTTAAGGAGGGGGGGGGGAGGCTTTTGGATTCTTTTTAATTCAAGACATCTGATGGCGATGGCATTGAAGATGCTTAGGGAAAGAAGAGAGAAAGAGAGTGAGAGTGAAAGAAAAAAGAAATAAAAGTAAAGTAAAGTAGGGAGAAATGAGAAAGTTTCCAAAAAATAGGGGAAAAGTGTTGGGCTGACGATGGGAATGACTGACTGACTGACTGACTGGCGAAGGAAAGGGAAGGAGGGGGGATAAAAGCGATATTGTCAATGGACATTTCCTGTCAATTCTTCGGCTTTCATGACAGTTTTGATGGGGCACTTTAGCCTTATAAATCCAATAGCCCCTATCTATTGGATGCTCATTTTCAGTAATCTCTTTTCTGGCACTTCCATGCTGTGCGTCAGATTTACTCGCAACACGTTACTACTTCTCGTGTCCGTCCTTCGGTTTGTCGTCGCTTTTGGCCACGTACGGTAGTTAGTTAGTTAGCTCTTTTCCTCCATTTCCTCTTCGACACATTTCACTCACTTATCTGAACATTAATTTGTTCGATCGCGCTTTTTTTTGTTTTGTTTTTTGCTGCACGCGTGCTTTTACACCCAATTTCTAACTTCTGTATTGCCAACAACAAACTCTGGAATATTCCGGAATATCCTCTTTCTTCGCGAGCATTTCATTTAAAATACACGATAAGAAGTTAAATCATTTTTCAGCAGTTTTTTTTAAAAATTATTATTACAAAGTGATTATTAAAAGGAATTGCGTATGAATTTGTGCGCTGTTATCTCGAAGACAGTAGTTGACGAACTTTGAACTACTTAAAATTGAACTGGACAGGATAATGACAGTTGTGGGTTTCCTAGCACTTTCTTGGGAAAAATCACAAAAAACGTGAGCTTAGTTCTGGTGTCAAGTTTTCTTCGGTATAACTTTAACGTCGTGCTTTTAATTTTTTAAATGGATTATTTTTAATCGTTTCACGAGTCTGTGATCTTTTTGTTTTATCTGTGCTATAACGTGTTTCCTTTTTTTTTTATAATCTCACATTTACCAGCATCGTTCATTAAATGAAATGCGTATTTTTTCGTCAGCTGGGAAAGAGATAAAAATGTGAAGATTTTCCCCTATATATTCCTGAAACAAAAGCGGATCCAGCTGGTCTCCCGTTTCTCGTGTCATCTCATTCGACAGAGCAGCGTTTCCACCTGTTGTTTATCGTTCCCACATTAACTGTCGATCCCTTTGATCCTCCTCGCGTTGATTTAAAATTACTGGTAAACATTCAGAGACAAAGTTGCATGGCCGATAAGGGCAACATTTGACACGATTAATGGTTCGACTCCAGCAGTTTTAAACCGTCAGTAGGTCTATACGTGTATATGCAGACAATAGCATCGTAACATGAGTTTAATGACGATGCACCGGCTAATTTAGGGAAATTCACAAAAAAATTATCTTCTGAATGTGCTCGGTAAATGGTAATGGGGGTAGGGGCAGGGTTTGGCAAGCGACAACTATGTGTTTATGAATGTAAATGAACGTAATACATGTATACTCTTAAGAAAATGTCGCAAAGTTTGGCCAACTTAAGAAGGGAATTCATTTGGATGAACGCGTGCTTTTTGTGAGTGTATCTCATTTAGTGTTTGCGCCCGTGTAATGCATCATACATCATGCATCATGCGTGCACAGTTTACAGTGTAGCCTATAAATACATGTAGGGGAAGAATTTGGTAACTCTGTTCTTGGACTTGTTGCACTCAGATTAATAAGAACGACGAGTTAAAACAAACTGCAGTTGTAAAAGGCAGTGAAAATAGTAAACCTGCTGTAAATAATAACAGTTTAGGCCTATGGTAAATGCGTTGTTTGCCTGCTATTTATTGCAATTTTTCTAACACTATATGTGAACACTCTGTATATTGTCAGGTTTTGTCATTTTATCCTGACGTATCTACATAGCCACACGTATAACATATAGCCACAACTTTTATATTATTTTTGTTTTTATCAAATACACGTAGCTTTTTCTAAGCTCACATTTATACTAAAATAATTGAATTTCTTGGCACCGTGACGTTTTTTCTAAATACAGCTTAGGGTTTTGGAAGAGATCCTGTGAAAAGGCCAGATGACACTTTTCACTGAAAATGTAAAATTTTTTCTAGCTACGAATACAAATTCGTATATAGTAAGAATTATTTCAATATAATAAAATAAAAAAAACCGCTAGTACTTGAATTCGAGATGAATAAAACACGCGCACGTCTTTGTTTTTTAAATGACGCATTATACATGCGCAAATGTACAAATATATATAGGCGCGTTTTTAAAACTTTAATTTTTTTTTGTCCTGCGAGCGTCCTCTTAGGTATTTTTTTTTTTTTTTGAGAGTTCTCTCCAGCGCATCCGGAATCCTGACATTGGCTATGTACACGTACACGTTCACGCGCGTGTATCGGTACTTACAAATAAATTTAATTTAACCCAAGGGCATCGCAAATGGTCAAACATATTGGAAAACGTGAGCAGGGAGTCATAAAATCCATATTGCAGTTTGTAGGCCTACCAGTCTATCGATACATTTTCATGTTAGAGTGACACGGAAAAGTCGCAGATGTCATAACTCAATAGGGAAAAAATCACGAAAGTTATCCTGAGAGGAATTCAGAGATTTTCGCAATAAAATCACGCTGCTTCGGGGTTATACTGATTTTCGTGGTATTATTTTTATACTTCGGGATATTACGGTAAACGCGAGTACGTGGTACATGTATAACACGAGCGCTGAATAGCGACGAATTTCCGCAGTTCCTTATTTTCTTCATTTATACGAGCACTATGTACTTTTCTTGGTCTGCAAAAGAGTCCTATTGTCTTCTTCAACGTTGGAGGGAGAGGGAGGGGAGTAGGTTGTCAAAATAACTTTACTAGAAAAATAAATATATGATCAATGATAAACCAAGTTCTTACACTATATTTCTTAAAATTATTTTTCTTTTTTTTACAAAATGTTACGTGATTACTTTTTTTTCATTTATCTTAATTGTCATTTTCGACGTAGGACTAAAGTTGTTTGTATAAGCGCTTGTACGTGTGTGTGTGTATATATATATATACATATATCTGCCAGTTAATAACGCGTATAAAGGCGTGCTAATTATAATTTTTTAATATTTATTTGACTAGTAGGGTTGTTAACCCCTAACAGTCGGGATGATGTTGTTGTTGTTGTATAAGGCGAATATAACGAGGATTCCCCCAGAATTGGAAAAACCTAGAATTGACAGGGAAATTCAACGAATCAGTTTTAACATTTGATTTCAACATTATTGCCATAAATGGCAATTATCAGCCCGAAACTTACTGGATGCAATCTTCAAAGAATTCGTCATGCTCCCCACCCCCCAAAAAAAGGATTGCAAACCCTCTTTGAATCTTCAGCTATAAGTCAGAATGTAAAGTTTGTGCACTAGCACATCACTTGCAACCGAATCCACTTATTGCAAACGAGTTCGTGTTTAGAGGGAAACAAAATGATCCGTTTGATAATGTACTTCATTGAATAGTAGAATTGAAATCGATCGATTGAATATAGTCGAGTAATCCGTCCAGTTGATCGGTCGAGGCACGTTCGTGAATTTGTTCACTTTTTTTTTTATATTTATTTTTTAAATGCCTTGCCTCGTGGGATGGTGGACTCGCGCCAGCAATTATATTGTGGCAGAAAACGCTGATTGCTGACCCCTCACGTTGCCACCATTTTGGGTCTCAAAATGACTCATTCCGGCGCATAATTGGACGTCGTTTTACTCCTGCTTTTATAATAGGGGCTAAGGGAGGGGAGGAAGAGGTTTTTGTCCCATATAGAGGGGGAACAAACCCTCATAGTCTAGTGCGCTAAAGAAACAAAAGGGATTATTTTAGGGGTAAATGGTCCTGGTATCATCGCGTTATGCTAGTTGCATGTCGCTGGCCTGTATTGGATTATCGTTTCATGGTGCACTCATAGAGTCCATGTCTGAACCATGCTCATTGGAATCGAGTGAATGATTTCGAATTAATTCTGCAAAGATTTCTCCCAAATCATGACTATTTTTGTATTCGGTTTTGTTACTTCGTAAACTATATATAAAGCTAGCGATGAAACGTTGCCATAATCGGTTGTTTGGCTGTTCCAGTGGCACCGGGATTGATCGCAGGTTTCGCATTCGAATGACCATATATATATATATAGATTACGACCACTGATTGACCCCTTGAGAACTCTGCTTGGGCGTGGATTTTTATTGAGGTGATCTAATTAGTTTTAATTAGAGTAATGTATTATCATTTAGGACCTTTGGGCCATCGTTTATGACGCTGATGAAAGTGCTGTTTGATAGATACTCTTATAACTTATATACTCTTATAGATTGTCCTCGTTGAAACGATGAAATATGCATGTTTTTATAATTCAATATTTCGTATGGATGGTACTGTGCGTGTGCATATATCGTATATACATGTATGCTATGCATTTCTTTTGCCTTAGGATATTTTAATCTACCATGAATTCGTAAGTTGATTGAGTTTAGTGCTCTTGACTTTAATGCATTATTAATTTGAGAAATTGCTAATAAGTATACATGTAAACACTACGAGTGGCCGATGTTCTCATTATTCGTGAATTTTAAGTTTATTACGCAGCGGATTCTGGTGAATGCGCAGCGCTTCTTCGTTAATTACTTGCGATTCTAATCAGTTAGTTATACGGGTTTTGAATCTCTTCATTTATTAGACGCACTTTTGTTTTGCCAATTTGATTTCATTTTGTCATTGGTCAGTGTTTTACAGACACGTATTTAAACTTTTAAGAATTTCGATAGAACTTCACGGGAATGTTTGGAAGAAACATTTAGAAAGTTGTAGAGGATAACAATACTAGTCGAAAAACGTTTCAATTGGCAATAATAAATATTTCCGTGAAATTCTATCGAAATTCGTGTGCGGCACATGTAGATGAGGGGCATTCCTGCATAGCTTCACTGAATGGCAGTGAAGCCGCCCACGGGGTTACTTTTTTTTTCGGCAAAAAAACCACAATGTTTTCTGAATTTCCACGACTTAGGTAATTATTCCTGACTTAAACACCAACAGAAACAATATTGCTGGGACCATATGCGTATTTTTGTTTGTAAATGCCTATTTGCAGACCGGACACTTTAATATAGCTTAAAGTGTCCGCCCTGACACTAAAAGTGCGGACACATTAAGCTGAGACACTGGCAATTATTACTTTGGTTCTGCGCAGAATCAAACGATACAACGACCATATTTGGACAAAAATTATTTAACATGAATAATGTTAGATGGATGGTTTTTTTCCCTAATATGGGGTAACTTAACTATGCGGTCTTTTTCTCCATGGAATCATAATCAGCACGCTTTCTCCTCTTTTTTTACGTCGTACTTCTATTTCGATCATTATATTGCGTATATGTACATGTCGTAGTTTCCGATTTCACGTTTGCTTATTACGAAACGTTTATAGTGTATTTATTGGGATATGGGATGTATATATATATATATACAACTGAAAAAAAGATTTCGTTGTACCAACATATGCGTTGTACATGTAGCGACCATGTGCACCAACTATTCTTCTTTTCTCAATGCCTGATGGTCGAAAGTTTAATTAAGAACGTAATGTAGTGTTACCAGACATTGCAAATTGCAAACAACACCCCGCACGGCGCGGAGAGTCGTAAACGTTGGTCTTTTTTATTTTATTTTTTTTAAATTGTTTCTGATTTTGGAGGGAAGGCAATAAATATTTGTCCAGCTGTTACTTGCATGTAAATTCTGCGTGTGGCTTCTTCCTAAATTGTCTGACAACGGAATCCGTCGCAGCTGCTTCTTTCGCATTTTCTATGAGTGCCAAAGTCATTTGTTTTTCTTCCCATCCTTCGTGACAAATGTAACGAACGTTGTAATAATAACTTCACTCTTCAGATATCCCCAGTTGGGCCCTTAGAGCAAACGACGCTGAAATTATGCCCGTAATAATTACGGCACAAATGTAAAACGCATTTTCTTTTTCTTCTTCCCATTTCATTGTACTTTTATAATGCATCTTACGCGTACACGTATAACGTGTCTCGCTGACGTTTGCGATGTGTTTTCTCACACGAATACGTACTACTGTATATAGGCCTACTGCTGTTAATTTGAAAATCCGTATCATTTTTCGTTCACGCTGAAAGACATAACCGTTAGGCATTTAAAAAAAAATGATGATAGCGTTTTGATTATTGCCGAACTGAGAATAAGAAAGAAAGAAAAAAAACCGATTCTGGTCTCCTTCTTCGGTTTATGGATGGAAATTTTTTTTCATTGATTTGATCAATAACAACTTACACGTCATGATGTGCTTGCCTCGAGATAGTGTTGGAGTACATACATGTATACATGCGTGTGATAGTAGATACTTAACAATTTTCAAAGTTACGAAAAAATATTCTTGGTTCCTACCAGAATTTATGGTCTGTACCCTATGCAAAACTCCATATCACTAAGTAGTCCTAAATTTGCTGATTAAACACCATTCACCTTATTAATCAAAGTTTCGAGCCATAATGGTTTAAATTCCCAGAAGTCATTTATATTAATTAAGTTTCATGTTTTGGAGAAATACTTTTGTTCTCATCAGTATTAATGATAAACATAGTCAAAGGCTCGTTAATATCGTATCCGTGTCGTTCACCGGATGCAGCATTTTCTTCTCGTTTTTTTGAGTTTTGTGTGAGATATTCTTTACTGAAAAAATGGAAATCCATTTCTCGAGCCCTCCAGAAAACGTGTAATGCTTATTGAATCATTAGCTCATCGAGCATAGGAAGTGCGGTGAAACGTGAAACTATTGTCTGGAGCAACGTATTCTGTAGGCCTACATGTATATTAACTATATAGCGATACTACACTTTGGACTGAATGGTAGCGAGCGATGGGTCTGAATTTCATTGCTTGATTGATCATGAATAGTCAGTATCAGAATGGATACACTTCCATAATTGTGCATTGAATGGGAAAAAAATTGGCTGTTTTGATTTGAAGGGATTCTCTGAGATAACGCAGTAAATAGATGCATTTTATCGTGTTAGTTAGATATGTACAATGTACACTGTACATGACACATTCATCCTCGCTTTGATTGGTAGATATATGCCTATGCCGGATAGTCAATCTCACTCAGCCTGTCATCTGGACTTCTTCCGGTTTGAATGCAACGATGCACATCTTTTTTTTTTTAGACTGGGGTCCATTTGGGATAACAATATGTACGAGAGAGAATTCCGTCTGTATCCTACCATATATGCATGGTACGTTATACAATTGTAGGCCTACAGATGGATGCAAATGTGTCTGTTAATGACAGACAATCTTCTGTCCTGCGCATTGGGCAACCTTTTCATGGCTCGAATCTTTTTAAGCGTTTTTAATCTTCGCTTTATGTAGGCATTGTTTTCAGTTTTGATTAAATTAATGAACCTAAATAGTAGCCTATTCGCCTGAACTGTACGTGTCATGGATGCAACTTTTGCACCGGGTTAATCCCGGACAGCTTTTCGAAACACGGCAAATCATGAAATTACAAAATGTGAGAAGAACTTAGTAGATCGTTACTTTATTGTATTCACGAATTGAAAAAAAAAAACGGCCTTGGTATACGCATGAATGTTATTCTTAATTACGTGTTCATTATTTCGAGAGAAGATGATAGATTCAACAAATAGCGTCAAAAGGACTCTTACATGCATTGTATATCAATCGTTATCACACGTGTTTCGAGTTTGACATTGGCTCGATTAATGGTTTAAAAATACAGTATTTATACTATACAATGTAATAATATATAATTTTCTTAAAGATTGTTTACGGAAATTGTCTGAAGTTGCAGTTATGATTTAAAAAATAAACATTTTATTTTAGGGTGTACGTTTTATTAAAACTAAATATTTATTTTAAACATCCTTATGCTCACTGATTTTTTTCTTCTTTATAGGTAAGTTTGACACGATTGCGTAAGCTTTTCCTGCTATGCATGCATTGTATGTGCTGTAGTACGAGCGTCTGTCAATAAGTGAGTACGATTTAAACTTCTGTCCTTTTGTCTTCTGACGTTAGACCTATGGCTAAATGCGGTTCTGGCGAACGTCGCCCAGCCATAATAATTGTTCAATTAAATTTAAATTTAAACCACTTAGTGCACTAGTTTTAGGCAAATTAGCTATCTATTAAGAATTCGACATCATCTCACCTAAATTCGGATTCAACATTCCCCCCCCGCTACACCCCCCCCCATCCCATCATTCTCCGCTCGTCCGAATTGGTCTCCTTTCGACGAACCCCTCTTTCCCTGTACATATGTACAACTAGGCTATGCGTGTGTACAATTTATGTGTGTGTATGTGCATGTAGTTGTATATTGTAAAAATGTGCGCAGCTTCCATCGGCTATCTAAATTCTTATCCGTAGCGATCTTCCATCTATCTTGACCAGGTTTCTAATTATTTTATATGGAGATGGATTCACCCTGCTAATGAACTCTTTGTCCGTTCCTCAGCGGCTATCGGGCTGATCAAAAACCACAACGGCACCAATTAATTTCCCAAAAATGTGTTGATGGGGAAATTGCAATAACGCTTCGGTCTGTTTCATGGTCAACGTTTAGATTAATCTTATCTTGTCAGCGTTCAATATGCATCTCCTCGCCATCGACCACGGACCACGGTGCCAGATGGCAAACGTTTCATTAATCGATCGGTCATTAAGTGGGGAATACAATTGAACGTTTTAGACATTTGCCGTAGATCTCGAATTACCCTCGGTCCATTTTGATGCCTCGACCAGATAATGATTTTTCGCCGACGAAGGCAGATTTCATCCAAATGTCACATTTTTATTGATTCCTCGACTGAACGTAAAATTTTACATGCAAAATTATTTACGGTCATAATGGAGCTAACCGATCAACTTTATGCTCTATAATTTCAGATGTAACCCTATTTCATTGCTTTTATAGCATTTGACTATCTAGGCGTATTATAGAATTCTGAGAATATTCTTTGATATCAACTTATTTTAATTGACCGCTAAGATTGAAAGTGTACGAAATCTTATTGTATTCTAGGTGTATGGGCGCCTTTCATGAACTTAAAAAAAGTTTTTTAAAAGAAACATTTTATATAAAGTAGTAGTCAATGTATGTCATTTTCCCTCGTGTCATGCAGTAGTTAAACTGCGAGCAGATGAGCAATCATTAAAAGAAATTGCAAGACATTCTTTTCTCCCATAAAAATCAAGAATATGATGTTGACGTGAATCTCGTCGGTGATGTCATGTCGTGCGTGCGTTCGTTCATTTATGAGCTATTGTATTTGTGTATTAAAATGACAAATCCCTCACTCGCTCACTGTCTGAAAAAGGCTACTTGTTAAGATATAGACCAACTTAAAACACTTTTGCATTCACTGAACAAAATAAATACAAATTGAACGACTTCATGCAAATGTTAGGCTACGTGTCGACGATATGACGGAAAGAGACAATTTAAAATGCTCCGAATTAAACTAACCGATATTTAGGCGAGTTTTTAAAAAAAAAAAAAATATTAATATCAATAACTGAACCGTTCGTCAATAATTGCGTCGCTCTATAATTAATTATTACCGGCAGACGTCAATTTCAGTTGTTAGCTTCATTATGCGATAAGCAAACCTTCAATGTGAGTTAATGAGTGAATCAACGTGGAACTTTTTGTGCCTCGCTTGGCTTGACAATCGAACGTCCAGTGTCTGTGGACCCTGGAGGATTGACCGTGCACCGCATCCATTTCCCTAGCTGACCACACCAGTAATTGTATCAAGGATTAATAATGAAGGTTTCCCGTCATTTAACACATCATATTTAATGACATGCCATTCACCGTCCGCTTTCCCTTTCATCAATGGAATGACCACAACAGGGATGACCGCTGACATTGACCGTCGGTATTGACCATTGACATTGACTTCGAGCTGAGAATTGATTGCACGTATGCTGCGTATAGATCTATATTTATCCCCCTTTCCTCCTCCTCCCAATTGATATCTGCCCCTCAAATGCAATTCGGGTCATTTTTATGGCACCTTTGCATCAGACGCAGACTTCTCTTATTGGTCTATTGTAATTGGAACGTCTCGGGTATCCCTGATTGAATAATTGAAATTTAGTTTACTTTTTTTTTAAAAAAAATATTAGCTTATTTTATTGCCGTGTTTGCCTTGAAAATGCAAAGGCTTTAATTATTAGTGGAAGATTAACTTGTACGTGTATGCGAAAGGGAAAACTGCGAGTGTGGGAGGAAGGAAAAAATTATGCAGTCGTGAATTTTAATCATGATTTTTATTGGTCATATATTTACTCATTCGTCAATTTGCATGCATTTAACGAGGTTTGACTCCATTTCGCGGTTTTAATTTTCTCCGCTCATTTCCTCAATCGCAAACTGGTTTTAGTTTACGTACGTGATGATGATGATGATGATAGCAGTCCCGTCTGAAATGTGTACAAACAAACACGGTCTGGATTAATTAACCAAATCACGTGTCACTGTTTACCACGAACGATATCAACCCGTATTTATTGCAAAACCCTTTACTATACAGGGTGCTTAATGATTATCGCCGAAGAAGCTGATTCACGAGTGGCAAGTCAATCACAAACACACTGACAAAGCGTCTGAAAATGACACGAGATGGCGGGGTGTACCATTAGCAACGGCGTACATGTACCATGTACTGATCATAGAATCATTTTGAATAGCGTTGGTTTTTTTTTCTTTCCAAAAACTTAAAATTCCAATATAATCAATGTGCGTAGTAAATGAATATAACGCGGGTCGTTAGTTTGAGCGATTTATGGTAAAGAAAAACTCGTATTAACACAATTGATTGTGTCGCACTGTGTCTCGTTTGCACATCCGAAAACTCATGATTTCTCCTTATCGAGTTTCTGAAACACATGCGCATTCCTAGTGTCATTTTCCAGTATTACAATGCGCAGTTTAGGCTACCGACCGCCTTCTATTGTATGAACGAGGCAATTCGTAATGCGTAGCGTGCAAATCCAGTGACTGAAATGATATTGTATTTCCGTATTCAGTTTGCATACTGATAGCTTCGGTGATTGATGTCGCAAAATTCAATAATTCAAAAATAAATAAATCCTAAATTGGGGATGGCTGAGCTTTCAGCCGCCATTGTTGAAGATGAATGCCCGAGTGTCATGTTTACTCTTTTAAAAGTTGATGTCATCTTCAGTCTGTGGCTGAATCATTCGCCTCTTTCTTTCGTGTCTATGATTCAAGACTGCGGCATTGAAGTAATAGTCATTCATCGAAATGTTCTATCGTTTGTGAAGCGCATTAATTGAAATAAAATCGATACGGCATCGATTAAAGCGATCGATGTGGATATTGACACGCGCCATCCGTTGGTGTTAATAAACGAAATGGCAAAGAGTTAAGGAAGATTTTTATTGGGGAAATCCCCTGTTGAATGACACCGTAGATTAAGATTGTTGCCGAAATGTCACGTTGACGTATTGACTGACGCATGCACGCGCCTTATGATTTAATGAATTTAATGGGCCATTAAACGCAACCGTACTCGCGCATCGCGGTTATTGAAAGGAATCGGGAACCTTTTATTATTATGTTTTCGGTGTATTGTGCGGAGATAAATTGGTGTCGGTAAAATGTTCCCTCCGATTGGGGAGTTGTAAATTAGGAAAGTCGTGCTTATTGCGAATGGTCGATTGCACCAATCTCCGTTAAGCGCGATCTACGATTCACGTTGGGAAATCTTGAGACCTCTTGTGTTTGTTATGAATTTTACGATTGTTTTTAATTTTTGTCAGAGCGGACTTTTTTAAAAAAAGTGAGGGGGGTGGATTCTATAAACTTTCATATATTCATTCTTTATGTTGAAAAGATTTTAGCTACAGAAATTACATAATTGTAACGATTGGTTAATATTCTTTAATGACAAATAGAAGAACTGGAGGCAGATGCCTCTTGGGCTCACGTGAATCAACGTTTAATTCTTTCTTACGTGCAGTTCAAAAATGTGTTAAACATCAGTTTCACAGTTTTAATTTAAAAAAAATTGAGTACACTGAATCGATATATGTTATTGAATTTAAACGCGTAAACACGTTCGGTAGGGCCTACGTTAAATAGGATTGCTTTTGAAATTCTGTCGCTGAAGGTTCATACGATGCCTTGTAGCGCGGCCAATGCGAAGTAAAGTCCATCTTGTGTCCTCTTCAAAAGTTTGTTGGTTGGTAATTGGAAAACAGGCGCAATTGTCATTTACACCGAACAGTTTTGTGTCACGTGTCTCCCTTTACACGTTTTCAGACTTTATTCGTACCTCCGGGGCAATGAAAAATCTCGATTCGGCTAGAAGCAATCGATATATATATATACGGTATCTGCCGTGCCGTGATTCAATGTTTGATCAAATCTCTCGTTCCCAGAACAATATTTGCCGGGCCAAAAAGTCATCCTCGCTGATCATATACCGTTGTCCGCCTCATTCAACTCGATTGGTCCTGCCCTAGTTCACGAAACCCTCTTTTACTACCCCCCTCCACCTTTGTAACAGCCCTAACGTACGGCGCTATTGTTGCCAGCTTCTTAACTCCTACTACTTTGGACAGGCATGAATTATACATGATGCGCCCAGATTTCGAAATTGCAGTAACAAACCACCACCAACAGCAGCAGAAGCAGAAGCAGAAGAGAAATAAGAAAGAAGAAAGAGAGGTGCTGAAAGTATGGACTAGTTCTACTCCTTACATGTATGTGACCCGGCTAGCAATGACGGCATTGATAGTTTCTCCTTTGGGAAATCCAACCGTGTATTTTTTCCAATGATGCGTTACTGCGTGGACTGATTTCTTGATAGATGTTGATTTCTTGTCAGTTTGGCTTCAAATTGTTGGCATTACGGGAACTTCCTGTAGTGCGCCAACTACTTCACGGTTTGGCTCATTACGTACCGAAGCATTGCGTCCAAAGATGGGGGCGTCGAGGGCTTCGAGAAATTTGCCACGTTTGCATAAAACAGATATGAAAAATCAGCGTACATGTACGTGTAAAAGCGCTCCAACGGACGTGATTGTTAGCGTTGGGAGTTTTTCAATAGGGTCTGCTTTAGACTACTCGGGATGCCATTTGACCGTGAGCGAGCACATTATGCATTTCCCTGTGTGGGTAAAATTTGAATGTTTACTAAGAAATAATCGAAATCGAAAAGTAGCATAGAATGGAAGTTAGAGTGAGTTACGAAACTTTTTTAAGTTTTTCTTGTCGAAGAGTTAAGTAATATACTGTATGAATTTTGCAAATTACCTAATGTTTCAACTTTTTTCTCTTCAATTTCATTACTAAAATTTTACTTCCTAGTCTTCCAAACGTTCGTTATCTCATCGTGTGAAAACTACGAGTATACCTGTTCACCGTAAACACATTGCCTTAAAATCGTGCTAAATACAACATGTATTTCGAATTCATATTTCACGTGCTATCGTCAAGGAAACCTTGTTTAATGTGTATTATAATTAATTTAGTTGAATCGTCTTTTTATTTGCGAGATCTGTCAATTATTTCTAAAGTTTAAGCGCCTAATCAATTTCATCACGCGCAGCTGCAATTTTAATTTATCCGGTATTATTACGGTATTTGCTTATAAATTGAAACGGACATTTTATTATCAAGTTTGTGTTGTCCAATTTTATCTTTAGAGTTAACTTAACCAATTATTTACAGAAGAGTCCGCAGTCTTTTATCGCAGTGGGCATTAAGGGGACGGACCACAAATATTTTTTTACGGAATCACGTGACTTTTTGTGTGGAAATAATATGTGAAACTTATATAAAGTTCAATATTATTTGTTCATTTTTGTAAACATAAAGGGGAATGTGAAATTTTAAGTTTAAAGCTTCTGATAAAATGTGAAAGTTAAGATCAACAAAACCAGCTTATATTTCAACAAAGAATCAAAGTAAACTGTTCAACGTTGCTGAACCAATTAAAAAATGGAAATAAAGAGCAGCGCTTGAATTGATTCACGAAATAAGTTTTACTATTTTACATTCAAATGCAGGTCTTTACAGTCACTGTTTGACTTCGCAAAAAGAAAAAGGTTTTTTAAAATTATCTACCATGTTACGCATGCTAGAGAATAATTATGTGAACACAACAAGTGAAGGCAACATAATTTTGAGGTATGCACGTACATTTCGGAAAGAATAAAAATGCTGCGATTCGCAATCCATTCGTCATCGCGTCTATTTTTTTCTTTTGGTTTAGGACAGATTTACGTATATAAGGCGTTGTTTGATCTCGATATCATCTCATCAGCTGCCACATGGTGCTTTTTCTGCCAGTCTGCCTTCGACGTGCTGACAAACAACACAAGTGTACTGTTTCACTGATGTCTCGGAAACAGATGCTGGTGCGTCAATGAAATTTCAGAAAATTATGAGCTCGTATTTAATTAATTTTTGCAGGGATGTTGTACACGGTTGTTTTTTTATTTTTGCAAAGTTTATCGTAGTAGACCTAATTATCACATTGGTGTCCAGCGTGCGCAGCTTGTTACTTATCGTGTAGGAAATAATCAATCAAAACTTTGGCTCACTGACATTTCCATTATTTTCAAAGGTTTAATACCGTCTCAAGTAATGCTATTTCCTGCTTTATGCGAAATACTTTTCTGCGCTCATAACAATGGCTACTTATTATACTATTATTATGTGTGCATAATGTATGCATTATACTTTTTGCGAGTGTTGCTCATGTTCAAATATTTAAATTTGATTTCAAAAGATAATACGCATGTATGCTATTTTATTTTCGAGTAAACGTAATTTTTGGTTTTTGGACGCATCTTCAAAAAAATTTTCAGATGTTGTACTAACCATTAAAAAGCACTATCAAGAAAAGATTTCAGAGGATACGCGCTGGTAATACGGCATGAAGCATTTCTTAAGTTCAGCTATTTAAGCATTAGTTGACATCTCAGCACATGAAACGCCTATGTATTGTGTGGACTTATTTTTAAATAACTTTATTTGGCGCTCTGATAACGCGACTTATAAATTTCAAATATTATCTTGCATATCTTGTTAGACGATATATACATGTACAACCACGCCCTGTTCATGATATTAAAATGCCCGGAGCTAATTCATTCGTTCGTTCATGCATGCATGCATGAGTGAGTGATGCATGTACGTAACGTGTGCATGGTTTTGGTTTTTTTAAATACTAGCGTGGAACAATACGGAGCAGAAAATTTCCTGTTTATATGAAGGTGATGAATGTCTCAGTTGGAGATCAACTGCTAGAACTTGATTAATCGCAATAAATAGATAGTTATTCCTGTATGAAATAGCGTTTCACAGTTGCCAGTGAATTAATGGCACTTTAGGAACACTATTTAATTACGTATTCCAGATAAATCATCGCTATACCGTTATACGCTCATCAGAAAAGGGGGCTTGAAAGTTGTTGTAAATTGTTCAGAAAGCAACTTTAGCGCAGATTATTTATTAATAATCGTTTGTTCGCTCTCTCATAACACGAGGGCGACGCCATAGGGATTTCCTTCATGTTTGAAAACATTTACCGAAAAGGTTGTTCAGTCTTTTCCACGAAAACACTCGTGATTTATTGGAAATTGTTAGCTCGGCACGTACATATTAAAGATATCTAGGTTGCTATTTATTTTCGGTCTACATTGATGTTACTTTCAGATTTGTTTCCTAGCTACTCCACCCAATATGTTGCCCATTTCACACCCAATTAATTGCGTCATATCTGTTCTCAGTGATCGTTTGGCTTCGAGACAAGCATAACATGTACACTGTACATGTATAGTAAGAAAAAAACAACAACAACTGCTTTTATAGTCATGCTGCTGCTGCTGAATTAAAACGAATCATTCACTTTGAAAAAAATACGATTGTACATGTATCTGGCATCATTGGAGGCTAGTTTTCCTAGCTCTTTTAATTCGTCAAACTAATCCGTGTGTTTTACCACTATTCAATTGATGAATGTTCTGATGGTCGTGCGAATGCTGAAACTCGTGACATGAATTGCTAATCGTTTATATATTAACTTACGTGTACAGCAATTGTTTTATTCCCATAGACTATTTTATTATGCTTCGTAGTAAAATGTGAACGCGTTTAAAACTAAAGTTATATCGTTAAATAAATCAGCTATGTATTTTGCGACGGTGCTGCATAAATTCAGGTTTAAACCAGATAACACTCGTAATGCGATTCGTCGTTTGATTTACTCGCAAGGATTACCCAATTTCCCAGTGGTACGTTTCGGGTGCGTCTTGTTTCATCAATTCATGGTCCTTGCATGATCGAAAACTCTATTCCCCCTCGTTTCTCCCCCCCCTCCTCCCCCCCAAAAAATCACCTAAAAATTCCTAATACAATATAGCAACTCTTTTGTCCCCGTCTAAGAAATATAATGAACGTTCAGGTACCATAAACGACATTTCACTTCCTATTTTGGCGAAACAAATTGCCGTACCCATTTCCTCCCTTTGCATGAGAGAAATAAATTTGGCCCAATTGAGTTTACGAGTATGCAAGGGGAAAAAGAAAAAATACGAGCGTAAAAGATGAAAATTGGATGATTGAAGCGCAGCATCTAATGTATACGCTGCTCCAATCGAGCATTAATATCTAGCGAAGATTGGGATTTCTACTTGTATACACACACACACATACACATACACTGTACAATGTGCATGCGGGTGTACATACATACATACACGTACGAGTAAGATATGCTTATTCGCATATTTTTTTCTTTCTTTCTCCCAGGCATAGATATTGTCCTCGCCTATGTCTGATGAAAGAAAAATGCTCGTTAGTTAATAGGTGAAATCCCTGCAGTGAATTTCTCCTTTATATCTAAGGAAATTGCGGCGTTAATGTCTAAATTGAAAGAGTGACCCACCCAAAATATTAACCGTGGATTTCGTGCACGTTGGCAATAGTAGTAGGTGTGTTTGAAACATCGAAAGCTTTTGATTTATGGCGTTAACCTAAATACGTTTGAAGATTCCTGTTATTTTCACTCGGTTCCTACCTTAAGTATAATGCGACTCATTAGCCTAATTTAGGTCGCTTTGAATAGATATTTAATGACGCTGATGACAGCCACTTTATACTTGATTTTTTTTTTTTTGCTTTATGTACAATATTATAACTGCGTCTAAGGGCTCTGATAGACGTGCCCTTATATCTACGTGTAAAGTTTACCAGCTAAAATGTTACGACTGATCAAAATATTGTTTAATTACGGCTTCTGTGGTTTCTCTTTTTACCTAACTACTTCATTTTTTGACGTGCACATCCGCATTTTCAGATAAGGTGAAACTATTATCGCTATGAACACGTAAAACAAATATAGCGATAGTAAAAAAAATGAAGAAACTTCGCACATTCGTCATTTTTAATGTTTGTATGTTGAGATGTTGCCAGTCTCGATCTCGAGTAATGTGAGGCTTAACACATACACGCACGCACAAAAAAAAAGTTTGGAAAACTGCAAATTGGTTCTGTAAGGAAATCAATAAGCAAAGAGACGTAAACACCTACTGAATCCATGTATCCAGATATAAAAAAAAAGAAATCGAAGCAACATGCAGCATCAATAAAATGTTATCAAATTGGTATGAGCCAGAACCCTATAGTTGCATCCATCCCTCCCTCCCTCCCCATTACAACTGTCATGAAATGGCTAAGAAAAACAAGATTCAAAGAAATAAATTGTGGGAGAGAAAAGAGAAATCCATGAACTTTTGATTACCTCTTTGTTATTTTCATGTATAAGAAAAATGAGTGATGCTCGGAGAAGAAAAAAAAACGATTTAATAAGAAAAGGAGAATTATATTTTGTATGGCTAGAATGAAGTTTTTATACATAGAGGTAATTGTATATGATCAATAAACGATCGCGAACCATAGTCCTGCTAATCCCAAAGAGAAATGTGTGCATTTAATGTATGGTAATTTAACGTTTAGCTCCTAAGGGTTAAACTAAACAAAACAAAAAATAAATACATGTACTTGTCGTGATGGTATCATCAGGTATTATTGAGCGGTGTGCTCGCATTGGGCATGTTCATGTTTGTCTAGCTAAGAATATGTATTTTACGAAAACGTGAACAGATTTTTATACCATGTACACATACATGCCTCATCGTCGTTTACTGATTGACAGTATTTGTCAGATCATCAATTGATTCTTAGAAACGACGCCTTGAATCGTTGACCCGATTTTCTTTGACATTATTTACTTGAAACGAGAAGCTGTAATTTGAATCGAGTGGTATATTATAATACAGTAGATTAATAAATCGTCTTTCAAGTAAACAAGCACATAATAAATTGAATAGATTGATACGCATTGTCCAGTTTCTAAGCTAGTGTAGCTCGAGTCCAGCCTTCAGGCCACACAAACATGCTTTATGCTTGATAAACAAACTTTATTTTGACTTCCTCTCGTGATATTATAGCAAACGACTACAGGATTTTGGTGTACGAGGGATTTTAGGATTGCTTCGCGAGCGCTAGTCTGTTTATCTAAAACTTGAAATTAAAGGGAAAACATGGAATACATGTAGCCTACTAGTGTACTTGTGTACAGTAGTTGACGTTACCTATCAGACAAAACGTTGTGTGATTTCTGGAGTGTGATTAAACTTTTGTTTCCTTACTTTCTACCGATACACCTTATGCACTATTTACTTAAAAACAGTATCAAGGTGGCAACCATGTCCTAAAAATACCCTTCCATTGAAATTGAAAAGTTTATATTTGTTTTAAATTATAAAGCTACAATCCCTGTGCATTGTGTAGTCAAACATATGCAATTTGACGGCACTGCCTTTACCTTAATTGGTACAACTGTAGTGGGGAGCATGGAAAGCAAATTGAATTTATTGAATGTAAAAAAGTGTTAACGTTAAAAAAATCCTAAAAATTCCTAAATTTCAAATCTTTGAAATTCTGTGCGCAACCCTGAGTACGCAAGTGCCCAACCATCGGATATCCCTATAATTTGTCTCGCATTACGTAAATAAACAAATATCCAGTGGTAGAAAAATCTTCTCCTATCATCCCCCTCTCAAGAAATATACAAGAAATACGTTCAAACTGATAACACATGCATACACATGATAACACTTGACTCATGCAAGTAGAATTAGTTTTAGTTATGTCTGGGAGAAAACTATGGTGTACAGGGTGAAAATTGCACGGCGGATTTAGTTTTTAGGCGGATAGTAGTTTGAGTTTATTTGAAATTATTGGATTTCTGTGGTGAGATTGTGACAAATGCATCGTAGTTAGCGAATGTTTAATTCAATCTTGAGTAAACCTCGGTGCCATGACAATCACCATCGCAGGATGTTTGTTCTCGTGTAGTTTTAAACAGGTGCAGTGATATCATCCAGTTTCGAGAACGTTTCGTTTCGTGAGTAGTTCGAGCCCACGCAATATTTCCCCATTAAAATCAACGGGAGTTTTGATAGCGTGATAAATCCACCAGAGGGCCCAATTTGCTGCGAGTCTATTGCCAGACGTGCATCACATTTGCATTATATAATGCGTAATGCTTATGCTTGGGTGTGGTAGAAAACCACGCGGCGAGCACATGAGACAACAACTGGAATATTATTAGCCAAGGAGGTGGGGGTGGTGGTAGTTTATTTATTTATTTGTATTTATTTAAGATATATACATGTACGCTCGTACACTGTGAGATAAATTATCCAAGGCTACCCTCCTACTCGACCGAACCTTAAAATGTACCCGTAGTTGAAATATTTGCTTTAAAAGGTCGCCCAGATGAGGTGGTAAACGCCTAATAAATTGGTTATATATGTGGATTTACTT
>JAQIXS010001433.1:0-30144 GCA_034700785.1 Rossiulus vilnensis | reverse complement strand
AATTACTGAAGTAAATTATTGAAGTAAATTAATTACGTAAATTTTTGAAGTAAATTAACGAAGTAAATTATTGAAGTAAATTAATTATGTAAATTTTTGAAGTAAATTAACGAAGTAAATTACTGAAGTAAATTATTGAAGTAAATTAATTACGTAAATTTTTGAAGTAAATTAACGAAGTAAATTATTGAAGTGAATTATTGAAGTAAATTAATGAAGTAAATTGAGAAAAACGAGTTAAGGGTTTATTTATGTACCTCAACGTGTTGTAAACAAATCGAACGTGGGGTCAAGGTTCTGCATATTTCTGCAGGCTGCAATTTACTGTCAGTATTGAAAGAAAAGAGCAAACATGTTTTTAATGAAGGTGTCTGATGGATTTGCTCGAGCGAAGCTGTCCATTTGAGAGGTGAAACCGAAAGTGGCCTCTCGAGAGCCCAATCTCGCCAGTGGACATGGTGCTGAGATTGCCATCGGAGAGTCATTGTGAACTAGTACGCAGCTCTCAACTGAGCAACTATATTCTTATATTCTCAGATAGCAGCTCTCACAATTCCAGCCCATTTCGAAAAAGTTGAGAGTGCTCTCACTTGAAAATAACTCTCACATCGTGGCTTCTATCGCTCTCACCTCTCAAGGACGTACCTCGTTCAACCCAATGTACCTTATCGGTATTTTGTAAAATATCTGGCAACGTTACCAGATTTATTTTGCAACCTTAGAGACAAGGTGCAACCCTATTTATAGCTGGTTTAATGAACTTAAGTTTATTTACGTGTACGTTCGACAACAGGTGGTGGTTCTTTAATAAACAGTGAATAAAGAGAAAAAAATCATGACTAAGTCACGTTTATATACCTGCACTATAGTAATATTTAAAATTAGGGTTCCAGCCTCTAAGCAGACACACTGAAACCAGGTCTGGTCATATCAAACTGGAATTCTAATTTTATCGTTTTATTTATTTTGAAAGGGGGGCTGTTGAGGATAACACCTGAATCTGGGAGGACCTGCAGCACTCCCAGACACCCTAATACGAATATGTTTAATTATGGTGTCAAGGGCAACAGGTTTTTTTTTTCATTGTAAAATAAACCGTGATGTGCTGTGGTTTTTTCAAATTTTTTTTATTTAAATATTTGTTCGAACCATAGAGAAATTGTCAAGTGGCAATAATTGAATTAATGCCTGCTAAATGATGGCTGTTAAATAGTTAACTTTAGCCATAAAATTACAGCTGTATTCCGGGTGGAAAAGTTAAGTATGGTCATGTATTGGGGTGTATGTGCCATGCATCAACGTGCATCAATGGCCATGTATTGACAACGTCTTGCATCTCAATTTTAGATAAAGCCATGTATGACTGTATGCATGGCCATATATAAAGATTGCGTTACGTGAATTTATTAGATAAAGCCATATGTGGCCTTATATGGAACACGTTCGAATTTCTACTAAAGATAACTTCATTACAATTAGCTTCCTTTAGCAAATGTACGTGTACTGTATGTCAACATTTGCGAAAACGTTATATATTTAATATAAGTTGCTGTATTATGCATGCATTTTCCAGATATGGACATGTCATATATGACTATATATGACTGTTTTTATGACAGATTTTATGAACTGGTGTAAACATAATATGGACATTTGTAGATATGAATGGGCATATAGGTTTATTTGTGTCCAATAAACAAAACATGTATATGGAATAAAATATATACATCCATGTTTTTTTCCAGATGATGGATATGATCATCGCAGTGTTGATCGGTGTTGATCAGCCTTTTCATGACCAATGAACGTGTTTTGAGGGGTACCATCCTTAAAAACCAAAAAAAATAATGTTACAAAACAGATTCATCAGTATATTGTTTTTAGATTTATGACTTTTAATTTAAGTGTAAAACGTTCGATGTATTACGAATAGTATTTTACGCCATGATCATGATCAGTCATTTTTCAAACTCTCAGACATTCGTGATCACGATTTAGGTCGAAGTCAAGTCGACTGAGAGAACAATTTGCGTTGGACGTTTTCCAAAAAATAAGCGAAATCTCGGCCGAAATGAAATGCTCAGCTACGAAACTATTTATTAATTCCTGGAGGTGTTTGAATTATATATAACTGCTTCAGACCCAGTTATCTGATCGCGATTATGGAAGTTAATAACCGCAACATTCGGAAATCAAGGCCAGGGTATTTAATAAGCCTGGGTTTTAAAAGGGGGTCCTGCAGGTGGCCATGGCGCCCAAATTATAGGGGCCAATTAATGCTCTTAATCGACCGATCCGCATTTTATATCTGGCTTAAAAATTATTTATATACAGGGTGCTTCCGAATTCTTTGTAAAAAATCCGTTACCGAAGTCTTAACACGATCCATAGAACCCTTGACCTTTATCCTTCAGATTTTAGATGAAATCCCTAGTGCATTATCCTCGAGGGAGTTAAAGGATGAAAAATGGCATGAAAATGGTTTGGAAATCAATGAAATTTTTTTGGAAATTTTATGTTGTAGCAATTTTACTGAAAATGTCATCCATGGACTAGGCATCTCTTTTAAAATCGTATTTTTGAATTGAGAAGTGCCACCTGTTGGCACTGAATTACGGATATGGGAGATCGTAAATATATATATACATATATATATATGTGAAATATTTGTATCAATTTACGAAATCTTTTCTCTTCAGCACACAAAAAAGTCTTCGCAAATTTGAGGCACTCGTTTTGAATTTCAGTAAAATACTCATTTGGATTGAGCAATGATAAAAGCTCTGGCTTTAATACGTTTTGGTTTTTTTTATTGTGGAGGCTTTATTTGACCGTTTCGACATCTAAACAATTATTTTTAGCATCATTTTGACATTTAAAATGTTGGAGAATTAAATTTTTATAAAATATTTGATGTATTTTTTAAAAAAATTATTTTTATTCAATAATTAATATTCAATTAATTTCATTGAAATGGTCAATATTTAATCGGTTAATGTTTGTTATTCACGTATGATATACAGTATACCTCATCCTTACTAATCCTATTTATTTATTTTTACCGTTTATTTCTACGTGTATTTTTTAAACATTTATTAAACGTGTTTTTATAGCCAAAAGAGCTGAAGCTCTACTCTGTATATTACTCGTATACATAATATTTAAATATTTAATTGAATAATAATTGAATATTTAGATATTTCCTTAAATTTTAATTCGCAAATTTCACGAGGATAGCTCTGCGTTTAGCGAATGATTTTCCGTAAAATCCTTACATCGTGTTATTAGTTTTTCAATGCCATAATTGTAAATCTTTGGCTACAATATGAAACATTTTAATTTCCAGTGGCAACATCACGTAGGTCAAACTATCAACCTCTATCAATTACGAATCTAAAAACAGTTATATCAGGTTTGTCAATCATGAATGTAAGTAGGCCAACCACTGAAATCACTTCCTGGTTGTTTTTTTTCTAAATTAAGACACGGTCATTATGAGAACGGATTACCAGTTACTAGGTTTTCACACGTAATTGTCGATTTGTTAACAAATCCCAACAAAAATGACAGCAGTTGGTGTAAATGGTCTCGAAATGGCTTTTAGTGCACTTCGAGGACCAGGTTTTGACATAAAAACGATTTCGAGGTCGGAGTTTGATTGGAGAAGACACGCATTTTAAGGATTATTGACAAAAAATTAGATAATTACTAACGCAAACAAGTTTTCGGAATTTCGAGCAGTTGTGGTAAACAGTGGTTGAATTCCAGTTTTTATCCAATCGATTCTGTCTGTGTTGAAACATCCTGAAAATAAGACTGGAAAACTTACAAGCTTACAGTTGTTGTTTGCTCGATGTTTTCCTTGAAGTAACTGTCTTTTTTTTTTTTTGTAAAAAAACAAAACAATATCTCTGAGGGAATATTTGGCGTCTATGTATTGATTACCTTGTAAGGCATCTTTCCTGTCTACATGTAGTTGCTTCAAAAAAAAAAACAAGATGAAAACAACAACCAAGGTTGTTATCTCAGTGTCCGAGAAATGTGATTGGCAATTTAACCCGTCTAAATTGGACATTACGGTCTGCTCTTTTATTTGTCCAATTTAGATGGTAATCTGGGTTATTTTGTCAACACCTTTGTGAGATACCTTTAATATGTTTTCGGACATTTACTGTTCCGGACTTGGTCAGTTTTGTGTAATTATGTTACAGACCAATTCAATAAGATTTCATAAATTTTGCGCAAAAAAAATCAGGTGAGGATATGAAATTAAATTGAAGGTTGAATTGGCTGAGATTGAATTAAATTGAAGGTTGAATTGACTGTGATTAAATTAAATTAAAGGTTAAATTGGCTGAGATTGAATTAAATTGAAGGTTGAATTGACTGAGATTATATTAAATTGAAGGTTAAATTGACTGAGATTAAATTAAATTGAAGGTTAAATTGACTGAGATTAAATTAAAATAAAAATTGACTGAGATTAAGTTAAATTGAAGGTTAAATTGACTTAGATTAAATTAAAATAAAAATTGACTGAGATTGAGTTAAATTGAAGGTTAAATTGGCTGAGATTTAATTAAATTGGCTGATATTAAATTAAATTAAAGGTTAAATCGGCTGAGATTATATTAAATTGAAGGTTAAATCGACTGAGATTAAATTAAATTGAAGGTTAAATTGAATTAAATTGAAGGTTTAATTGGCTGAGATTGAATTAAATTTAAAGTGTTATTTACATAAATAAAAGCAATTGATATCAAACTGCTGCTAGTGGCACAAAAAATTATAATAAATGATTTATTGGCCCATTTTAGCCACACAAAAAATATTTTAATCAGGAAGCACAAACTGTACAGCTGACGTCATTTTTTACAGAATGTATACTTTTTTCAAGTAATTCTCACATTTTTAAAAAAAAATTATTATCGTTATTTGAAATCATTTCATCCATACTTACTCATTGACAAATAATTCCACACGTTAACAGTATTTTTAATCTGACCCAATTATCACAACGGTGCCCATTAAATGTGTCCATTTTCTTCTATATTTTGCTTATTTATATATTTCTAGAATGAATTAATAATAACTTAAAAATTGCACAAATTTACACCGCTTTACCCCTGAATGTGGCAAACCATGCACGCACGCCTGTAACAATGGGAAAACAACCTTCGGGAGGCGTGGTAATGATGAATGGGTCAATATCTTGGACAGTATTTTAAATTTGTCATTCGGCGTGACTCGTTTTGCGAATTTAATCTTTGAATTGGCATCAAATATCGGATAATTTGTGATGCTTGTCCGATTCAGGCAAAGGAAATAAAATTGATAGCCTTTTCTAAAAAGCCTGATCTTCTTGACACGAAAATTGCACCATGTCATTTTTTTAAAAAAAGGATGAAATGTCATTCATTGAATGTCCACTTTGACAAATTACATCGATTTTGTCAAAATTTTCTTTTCTTGAGGAATGACATTATAGCGTGACTACTAAAATAACGATGAATGAGATAGCGTGGGTGAAACGTAATTAGTGAAAATTACAAATAGAAAAAAACAACACATATCTATTGATGTCAGTACCCATCATAGGCAAAATGAATTTTAATGAATCTGGAATGTAATCAGACCCCATTTTTTGTTCTGAAAATGTTAATTACCGTATCATTTTACGAGTCACTGCACATTTAACGCAAATGATGCTTTTTATTTTTGATGGAAATGAAAGACGTTATATCTTCTAAATAGTTTTCATCCTAATTTTGATTACAACATCCGCATTCGAATCAGATATCCGTATCTTTATTTCACGGAAAACCTACATTAATTATACTTTCTTTTAAATCGGAGTAAAAATTATGCGTAATGAGCTTCTACTTGCAAATGGATGTAATTATAAGTTTGTTTGAAAAAAATAAATTTATTCGTTTTTTTAAAAATTCTTTAATATAATTTCATAATTTAATAAACTATTTAATAAACTTTTCAAAAGGGTATAATTATACGTTTGTTGAATAATATAAATTTATTCGTTTTTTTTAGAAACTTTATATAATTTTATAATTTAATAAATTTTTCAAATGGATATAATTATAAGTTTGTTGAATAAGCTTTTTTAATACTCTTTCCAAATGGATATTTCGTTGAATAAAACAAATGTATTCAATTTTAAATATAATTTGATAATTTAATACACTTTTCAAATAGATATAATTATACGTTTGTTGAATAATATAAATTTATTTGTTTTTTAGAAAATTTTAATATAATTTTATAATGTAATAAACTTTTCAAATGGATATAATCATAAGTTTGTTGAATAAAATAAATGTATTCGTATTTTTTTTAGAAATTTTTGACACAATTTTATAATTTAACAAGCTTTTTTTAATAAACATCCCAAATGGATGTAATAATAAGTTCGTTGAATAAAATAAATGCATAAACTTTTTGCAAACGAATATAATTATGAGTTTGTTGAATAATATAAATTTATTTGGTTTTTAAAAAAATTGTAAAATAATTTTACAATTTAATAAACTATGTTAATGCACTTTTCAAATGGATATAATTATAAGCTTATTAAATAAAATGAATTTATTCGTTTTTTTAATAATTATTTTTACATAATTTTTTAATAATTTAATACATTTTTTATATTAAAATATAATCAAACGAGATGCTTTTAATGCAGTCTCTGCACGCATTTCACTGATATTGTTTTCGATGTCAAGTCCTGAATGAATTTACATCAGCAAGTCGTGTCCAAGGCACTTACACCCTGCCTATCAGTCTGCTCGCGTGCTAAGTGCTCGTATCTTTAGTAAACAAACACAACTATCAACATTTGAATATTTAATGTTTGATAATGGAATATTTTATCCCATTGACCAAATGGCAGAAATGCAGATGACATGGAGCGTGACACTGTCATGTCTTCTTGGTCATCAGTCTTGGTCATCAAGCCACTGCCAGAGTTTGTCCACTCATTTGTGTGATTGCTAAATTTGCAAAATTCAACTGTTCATCATTTCACTGTTGGCCGTTGCTGGACAAACACTTCAATGTTTTTTTCCCGAAATTTTAACACGTATTATTCCAAACAAAGACTTTGTTGATGTGTCCTTCTTGTGTTTTCCGGAATCGTACCTCCAATAAGATCTTCAGTAGGATATATTGCACTGGAATTAATATTTTTTTTTTGAAATAATGCGAAGTAATGTCTGTATTTTTTCTCAAATTTCCAGATTGATACACTGTTCTAATCGAATGTTCGGCTGCTAAATGGACTCTTCAGACGTAGCACGACGACGCCATCGGTCACTTCCGGTGCACAGGTGGTCGCCGTTGAAACTGCGTTTGTGGTTGTGGATTATTTTGTTGTGCAATTGTTTGAGCCATTCGACGGATGGAGAGCAGATTTTCCCACGCTGCCTAAATAATCCAGGTATTTGGATAATTTTCTCGAATTAAACTAATTAATTGTGAAACTGGAAGATATTTCTGTAAATGATTGGTCGCGTGTGGGGGCTTCCGCCATGATCGGTGATTGTGGGACAGGAATCCATAATTTAGGATTATTTTTTTTAAAAAAAACTAATCTCAAACGATGGCTTTTTTTATAATTTTTTTGAGTGTAAATATGATTTATTAAACGAAAATTTTAGAAAAACTAATCGCAAAGGGTAGATTTTTGTCAGATTATTAATAAAATCTTAATGCTTGTTGATACTTATATCTAATGCAGATATTTTGTCGAAAAATTACATAGATATTCAGGGTTTTTATTTAGTGTTTATAAAGCTAATTTTCTTAGATTTATTTTTATAAAATTGTATTTTCACCATTGGCGAAGCTGGGATTCTTTATCGAGTGAACAGAAATACAAATTTTTGATGATTTTTAGAAAAGCTAGTCTCAAAAGATGCTTTTTTTCTAATTTTTTAATATTTTTTTTTCAAATAATTATTTCGAGTGTTAATATAATTTATAAAACGAACAGTTTTAGAAAAGCTAATCTCAAACGATGCTTTTTTTTTCTAATTTTTTAATATTTTTTTTTCAAATAATTTTTTCGAGTGTAAATATACATGTAGTTTATACATGCTAAACATTTGGCAAATTAAAAATAAAATTTCATTGCCTGTTGGTACATACATCTAATGCAAATCTTTTGTCGAAAAATTACATCAATATTCAATGTTTCTTTTCTTATATTTATTTTTATAAAACTGCATTTTCACCATTGACATAGATCACAAATCAATTTTTTAAAAAAACTCTTTCGTTTCAAACAACACAATTACAACACACCTGTTGAATTAAATATATATTTTCATTTAATTTTAGGTGTAACCAAGCGGTACTTTTACGTCGGGGACCAAACGATTGACATCCGGTTAGAAATCAGCGATCGTGTTTCTCATCAGCTGATCACTCACAGTAATTGAGATATGATCGTAGATTATTATTTCTTAAATCTGCCTGAAGTTCTTGATCACCATATGCCATGCGTCTCTTCAGTTTTAAGGATATTGTTGGAAGAGGTCGTTGGCTACGTGAACGTCAGCGTGGTCAAGAAGATGGACTACATGAACGCCACTCTGGTGTTGAACAGAATTGCTGGATGTCCACAGGGGCTGCTAGGGTGAGTAGAGGTCACTTCCGGATGTCCATGGGCATCTCAGTCCATGCCTTTGAAATTTAATTGAAGAGTTGAAGATCTACGATCAAATTAAGACGAAATCAGATTTAATTTTTGTTTTTAGCTTAAAAACTATTGATGTCTGGAAGATACGTTTCTGATTGTTTCCTTTTAATTGGTTTGGTTAAATTAAATATCAAATATATATCGAATTAAAATTAAATTCCGATGTGAATTCAAAACTATACATGAATGGAAGATGCGTTTCTGATCGTTTCCTTTTTTTATTGGCTTGATCAAATTTAGATCAATTGAATTTTTTCGTGAATTAAAATAAAACTATTCAACAAATGTTGGGTTTGGTTAAATTGAAGATCAAATGTGAATGAAATGTGAATTAAACACTATTCATGATTCCTGATTGTATATTTTTTCCCTTTTTTATTGGCTTGATCAAACTAATGATCAAATTTCGATCAAATTGAATTTTTGTGGGAAATTAAAATAAAACCATTCATGAATGGAGGATGCATTTATGAATGTTTCCTCTTCCTTTTTTATTGGTTTGATCAAATTAAAGATCAAGATTAAATTTGAAAAAAAAATATTTGAGCTTTAAAAACAACTTCTGGAAGACTCATTTCTAGTTTTTTTATTTTAATTGTTTTTTCATTTTAATTGTTTTTTTCGTAGCCGATGTGAGTTGCACGACGACGTCATGATCGCTCCCGAAACCATGATCAACCTGGAAGTTTGGATGGGTCCTGGATTTAGCACCGAAGCTTGGATCAATACCGGGCGACTGGAACAGTGTGGTCCACTTGGTCCAGTTGGAAGGTCAGTAAAGAGTTCAATCGTATCTGGAAAACCTTTTTAATTAGTTTTTTTTAAAAAGTGGTGGAAATGGGATTTAACGAAACTGGTTCCAGGTTCGCCTGGTTCGTGCCTCAGTTTTTGGCCGAAGCTGGACTGGTCAGACATCGAATCGTTGACCACTGGCGGGCGCTGCAAGAAGACGACGTGGTCAAGTTCTTGGATTTGTCCGACGACATCGACAAAATCAAGCGGATGACCTTGGTGCCGGGGACAAACAATTATTACTGCAACTCTTCCGAATGTGAACAGGGCATTTATTCGCCCCCTTGGTGCCTCTCACCTTTGACCCCTTGCGCCCTTCTGCTCGCCAAATATCCAGGTTGGTTTCCGGAAACAATTGTTTGTCTCGTAACGGATGTGTCATGGCCACAAATGCTGGGCTCTGATGGAGAAAACCCGATGCTTTTTTGAGCCCCGAGCGAAAGGATGACCACCTTGCGTGAAATCACATCCACATTTTTTTCCTCAAAAACGTATTATTATTGCTGGATTTATTTTTATCCAATTAGAATTCGATGTCCATTAGGGTGTCGGCTATTTTTTTGTGATTTTGAAATGTCCGGTTTTGCTAATTACAAAATAATAATAATAATAATTGAAAGAAAAAATGCTACCGCATTTGGAGGTTGCGTTGCTGGGAAAACGCTTTTCAGGCGGTGGCAAAATTTGATTTTTCCTTCAAATTTATTTTATTTTTATTTTTGTTATAAATAAACGGAACACGAACGAAAAATCAGTATTTGTAATAAATTCATAATAAAATTTCAGTCAGTATTCATAATAAAAATGTGGAGTGAAATCAGTCGCTCGAAATAGGTAAAAAGTGATTTAATCATTCACTTTGTGATTAATATTTTCGAAACATTTCATGGAAAATGCACTTAAAATGAATTATTTCTGCTCGGATTTTTGTAAATATTTTTATTTTATTAATTTACAAACAAATTTTGCATTAAATATGTTATGAAATTTTAGAGAAATGTAGTCCGAAATCCGCCGTTTCTTATCATTTTTTCCCCTTAAAATATTTGTATCCTTCATTTCATTTCTTTAATTAATAACACTTATTTATTTAGCAAATTGCTGTGTAGGTAAAGCATACTTTAATAATTCACTTTATAATTAATATTTCTAAAAAAACATCTAATGGAAAATGCACTCGAAAGTTCTGCAAATATTTTGACCTGCAGGCGTTCTTTTAATAATTTGTCTACAGTTTTGAGTAAAATGTTTTATAAAATTGGAGAGAAATATTTCTAAAATCCTTTATTTCTGATCATTTAAAAAAAAAACATTTAAAAAATAAATAAATTGCATTGATCACACCCCTGATCAGTGATCCGTAGTGACCAGCAATGCCATTTGAATCATTGTCCTTGTCCATCCGCAGCCATATCCAACGGCATGATCCTCCAGCTGATCAAGCACCTCAACCTGAAGGTGAGGGTGGCCTGGATCGGCCCCAAGCTGGAATACTACGTGCACAACCGGGCTCTGGCCCAGAAGCCCGTGCTGTTCTTCAGCTGGAAGCCCAACAACATCACCTTCACCAAGAACTACACCAACATCGCTTTTCCCAGATGTGAGGACGTCCAAATCGGGATTCCCTTCCCCAGCAATTGCGCCTTCGAGATCAACCAGCTGAACAAAGTGGCGTGGACAGGCCTGAAGAACAGCGACGGGGACGACGCCATGCACCTGGTCAAGGGCATGAGGTTCACCCAGTCGGACTACCAACATCTCCTAGAAACGTATGTCCAGAGGTCAGTACGGAGTCCGGTTTGCATGCACGCCCATCGAACTCATCGTTTGGATAAAAAAATATCCATCGTTTGTCCATCTTGCATGAAATAGGGCATGCAATTTCGGTTGTTCTGTGAGGGTTTTTCAGACCTCGTGGAATCTGACAGGTCATGGAATGATGACCTTCGACTGTTGTTTTGGGCTGGGGGCTTGCAAGCAGCTCGGATGAGTACGAAATGATTTTTTTTTCTTCAACCACCTGCGTGTAGTGTAGGCCTCGTTTTCATCTCGGCTTTCTTGGTGGGGAAAATATTTACCAGTTTAGGGAAAATATTGTGAAAATTTAAATTTAAGTAGGACACTTTTGTCAAAATTTGACATTGATGAAGTGTGATGTAGTGACCACTTCAAGGTGATCAGCTCAAGGCTGAGGCAAAAGGATGCCTGACATGCAAAAACTATTAGATGTTTTAGTTCCGAATACGTATTGTGATTGATGTTGTCATCACATTTCGATCATTTTTTAACGATTTTTAATTAATTTTCAACAAATTTTTTAACAAATTTGAGGAATTTTTGAACAATTTTCGACGAATTGAAGTAATTTTTGAGCAATTTTCATCAAATTTCAATCAATTTTGAACACATTTCAGTAATTTTTCAACAAATTTCAAATATTTTTCAACAACATTCAATCAATTTTAAGTAATTTTTCAACAATTTTCAACAAATTTAAGTAGTTTTTCAACAATATTTATCAGATTTCATTCAAGTTTTAACAAATTTGAGTAATTTTTTTTAACAATTTTCAACAGATTTCGAATATTTTCAACAAAAAAAATTTTTTCAACAATATTCAATCATTTTTTAACAGATTTTAACAAATTTCAGTAAGTTTTTTAACAATTGTCATCAGATTTTAATCATTATTCAACACGTTTAAACTCATTTCAGTAATTTTTAAACAGATTTCAAATATTTTTCAACAACAGTCAATCAATTTTCATCAGATTTGAATCATTTTTCGACAATTTTTAACAAATTTCAGTAATTTTCCAACACTTTTCGACAGATTTCAAATATTTTTCAATAAAATTATGTTATTTTTCAACAACTTTTATCAGATCTTAATCAGTTTTCAACAATTTTCACCAAATTTCAATACTGTTTCAACAAATTTTAGTAATTTTTGAACAATTTAGAACAAATTTCAGTAATTTTTGAACAGTTTAGAACAAATTTCGATAAATTTTAAATATTTTTCAACAAAATTCTGTTATTTTTCAACAATTTTCATCAGATCTTTTTGTTTTGCAAATAGGACCTCCTTTTGGCTCTTAAAAACCAATTTCAGAAACGAAATTTTAAGAGAGAATTTCTGAGAGAAAATTTTTAAAAAAAGAAAACGTTAGACATTTTCGACTAAAGTCGAATGCATCAAGATCCACAATGACCTTTGGCATTCGCAAATATTTCCTACATTTTGTTTTTATCTGTGTTTCACTGGTATTCCAAGGAACCGGAAGTGGGTCGATGTCAGCGTTGACATCGTGTATGCAAATTGACAAAAAAAAGCATGTTTCATGAATAACTCATAAACATGAAAGCATTTTCGTATATTTTATGTCCCTAGAGAAAAAAATGATTTTTTTTTCACTTTGCAAAGAAGAGATGAAAAGTGAGCATTCAGAGTGTCACCAACTTATAGATATATCGTGATAAAAGATTATAGATATAGATGTAGATGTAGATATCTCTACAAACGCCGCATTAATACAGGGTGTCCAAAATAAAATGCCAGCAATTTCAATTCTTCATCAACGATTTTCTGATTTCAATTCTTTATCAACGATTTTCGAATTTTAATTTTGTAACAACAATTTTGCAAATTTCGATTCTTTATCAACAGTTTTCGAAATTCAATTCTATATCAACAATTTTTGCAAATTTCAATTCTATATCATCAGTTTTCGAATTAAAATTTTTTTATCAACGATTTTCGAATTTCAATTCTTTATCAACAATTTTTAAAAATTTCAATTCATTGTCAACAATTTTTGAAAATTTCAATTCTTTATCAACAATTTTACAAATTTCAATTCTTTATCAGCAATTTGGCAAATTTAAAATTTTATAAACAACTTTCGAATTTCGAATTCTCTATCAACAATTTTCAGCAAACTCCGATTATTTTTAAACTAATTTCAACACATTTTTCAGCAATTTCTAAATAAAACAGTTGTTTTAATTACACACGTTTTCAAGTTATTAAAAATAAATCAGAACCTATTTTTAGCAGTTATCATTAAATTTTTTAAAAAGACATTATTAAGAAAATCAAAAAAAAAATTTTTTTAAACATAATAATAATAAGCAAAAAAAATGAAATAGTCTAAATTTTGTTTTTGAAAAAAAAGAAGTTTTTAATTGAAATCTATAATTTGGAAGCCGTTTACACTGAGTTTTAGAAAATCATTTCCTCAAATTAGACCAAAAAAACGTAGACCAACGCTTGTAGATTTTCCATCCAGTTCTTCGGTGCCATGGACAAGAGGTCCTGGCCAACCCAAGACATGTCCCCTGCATCAGTCATTAGTGTAATTGTTTTTTTTTAAATAACTTTTACCAAAAATCACTTCTACCTAGGCCTACTTCATCGTCCGTTCCAGACGTCGCCTGCGATTGGGTGCTCAAAAACAGGAAGACTTGGGAAACCTGGATTCCTGCAAACTTCTCCAACAAGATGCCCATCTTCATCGGAGGGATATTCCCACGCAGCGGCATCAACTTCGTCTCCGAAGGAATTATTCCAGGTCAGACCCAACGAAAGAAATTCCTAAAAAATTGTATTAAATTTTAAAAAATTGTAGATTGACGTTTTAATTAACGGAATTAATTTAATTGCGGATTAAAAAAGCTGTCAGGATGGCAGTGGAAGCCATCAACGTGAACAACACGGTGCTGAGGGATCACGAATTGTACCTGTTGGAGGAGGACGGAGCTTGCCAGGCCGACCACGTCATGAAATCCTTCATCAAATACGTCCATGGCAAGGAATTTCCAAGGATGATCGGAATTTTAGGTTTGTTTTTGTTGTGTTTTTTTTTTGTTTTTCTGAAAGGAAATGCGGTTTGAAATGTTGGTTCTGGTTGTTTCTTTGGGGGTACAGGTCCTGCCTGCTCGGACACCATCGAACCTCTGGCAGGGGTGGCCAACCACTATCATTCGATAATTATCAGTTACAGCGCCGAAGGTGCCATTTTCTACAACAACAAGGATTATCCGTATTTTTTTCGGACGATTCCGTCAAACAAGCAATTCAAGTAAGTGAACGTGTTCGATGGTCGTCCACGAATGACGTCCGAAGTTGGAGGGCTGGGGGGAAGATTAATAAAAAAAATTATAAAATCCAAAGTCGGTGGAGTGAAATTGAAAGGTTTTGGAAGGTCCCGATCACGGTGATATGGCCACATAATTTAAGTTTCATGAAAAGTCACCAATGGGACGTTAATTGACGTCTATCATGCAGGGATATCTGAAAGTTGGATATGGATCAATGCCGTAACTGACCACGCATAAACCACGTGTTCACGAATCAGTAACATGTGCCCACGGATATATTGGCATTGTCTGACAAGGCAATCCTTAGATGAAGCCATATATGGCTGCACACTTGGCCATATCTGGAAAATATGGACGTTCGACTGAACGCAACCTCATTACTTTTGATTTCCTTTAAGCAAATGTAACACAAATATAAATAATACAACAGTAATATAAATAAAATACTGCAACGTATTTTCCAGGTACGGAGATCTGTGCCATATCTGTGAATGTGTGGGCATGTATGGCCGTATCTAAGAACGTAAGAACGTAAAAAACGTATATGGATGCGAATGGAAATAGGTCCATTCGTGGCCAATTCCTGGTCTAATTTACTAGTCATCTACTCTGATCATCTTTGCCAATTTTTTTTAAATAATAATAATTTGAAATTTGATGTGAATTGTTAGAAAATAATTTGAAACAAACTTGAAATGTGTTTTTTTTTCTTCCAAAATGTCAGATACGTTTATCAATCCCTGTTCCAGCGCATGGGGTGGAAGCGAGTGGGCACACTTTCTGAAGAAGGGATGAAATACCCCGTGTACTTGTCCCTCACCCAAGACTTCTTGCAGGACCATGGGGTCAATTTCATCGTCAATCGAAAGTTTCCTAAAGACCGGACATCAAACAACATGACTCAGGTAAAGTGAAGTGACATCGAGGCAAAAGAAAGGGAAAGAAAAGCGTTTGGAACGTTCGTTAGGGGGGTGCAATGCGGCGTGGCACATACGACTGTTTGGAAAAATGTCGACCGAAACAATTAATTGTTTCACTATGTTTTCGTTGTCGTTTGAACGAAATCAGATCAGAGCAATATATGCAAATATGTTTTTTTCCGAAACAAATTCAGTTGTAATTCCCTCTCCCTGGAAAGTGAATTTTTTTGGCACTTGATACGTTATGTTTTGGCACCCTTCAGGTTTTTGAAAAAAAGAAATATTTAAACAGCCTTTCCTTAATGGAAATATACCAAAATCGGCCGAATTTCATTTATGAATAATATGCTATAAATATACGCAACATGCATCAAAATTAAAACAACAATTTTGGCAGGAATTGAACCCGAAACTTACCACGAACTTGAGAATCGATTACTCTTAACCACCAGGCTACATCAGAATTCTGTATCTTATTTAGTGTAAATATAGAGTATGCCTCGTTTTCAATATGTTCGCCGTAAGAAATATTTCAATTAAGTGTTTCGATTAAATATTTTCTCAAAAAAAAATTATTACCGATATATTTATATATTTTTACCGATACATTTTTCGTTGGAACATGCATTATTAATGGTGAGAAATGGCGTCCCACGCACGTGCGTTCTAATTAATTGTCATTTGCGCCACCTGAGGGCGCTAGCGGCGCAATTCGAACGTTCCATGTTCTGGAACGTTTGGTGTGTTCCATAGTTTGGAATTCTCAACATGGCGTTCACGTTGTTGTTTCGTTTTACTTTACGCTCATTGTTGTTCATGAGCTAATGTTGCCAGTTAATGAAGGTAATTAAAGTTTAAATTATCTTTCAAGAAAGTTTCTGTCTTCACACTCAAGAATTCATCATTAATGTATTACGAATATATATATAGGCGTGTATTCGTGATATATTCACCAGATATTTTTTTTTGTGTATTTTGTTGTTTTTTGCTGTGGGGTTGGTTGTCCATAAACTGAGGATTTGTGTGGAAAATTTTCAGTACTTGGAGGACCTGAAGAAGAAGAATGTTCGGATCATAATCGGCGATTTCTACGACTCAGCCGCGAGGGCCGTTATGTGCGAGGCTTATCGTCAAGGCATGACATCGATGCAGGGCTACGTGTGGTTCTTGCCACGGTGGTTGGGCAAGAGGTGGTTCGACGCCGACTTCCAGAACGCCCTGGAGGACTCCGCCGTCCAGAGGATCCCCTGCACCACCAGGGAAATGATGAGGGCCATCAACGGATACATGAGCTTCTCTTATTCGTTTTACGACGAAGACCACAAGCTCATGCAAGAAAACATCACCGTCGTGGAGTGGAGGAACAGATACATCGACAGGATGAAAAAGGAAATGGTAACGAGTGATGTGCTCTCGAAATCCATTGTTGTTGTCTTTTGTAAAAAGATGACAAAAATTAGATCACTGGCACGTTTTTTGCTGGAAATACTTATTATAAGTTATTATCAGTACCGAAAAAAATTGAATTGCAGAAATTAAGCGGAACGTTTAAATGCGTTCAAAATATTCAATGTTTTGAATATTCAAAATGTTCAATAATGTTTTGAGTATTTGAAATGTTCAATAATGTTGTAAATGTTCGATAATGTTTTGAATATTGAAAATGTTCGATAATGTTTTACATATTCAAAATGTTCGATAATGTATTACATATTCAAAATATTCAATAATTTGACCAGAAGTTGTTACTTCGTCAGATTTGTTTTTAAGTTTTAAAATTGGATTTTTTTAAATTCTTTTTTTAATTTTAAAACTTATAAAAGATGGGTGATCCTGACGATTACGCCGGATACGCTTACGACGCCACCTGGGTCTTCGCTCTGGGGATGGACAAACTTTTGAAACAAAACCATTCTTACATAGCGACGCTCCACACGGAAAAGACAGCGAAGTATTCAATTTATACAAATTTATTTAAAATTGTCAAAACGTCATTAAAATTGATGATGGCGAACTCTTGTCAACTGTTTTGGACAGAAAATTCGTGCAGATTTTAAACCAGACCGATTTCGGAGGCGTTTCCGGTCACATTCGCTTCGTGGGTCCCAGCAGAGTGTCCACCATCTACATCCTCCAATGGGTGAACAACAGGACCAGCAGAGTCGGCAGCTACATTCCTCAGCCGTCCGGAGAAGGACATCTTGAATTGAACACTTCCGCCATTGTTTGGTCAACGCAGAATCAGAAGATTCCTGGTGACGGAAGTGAAGGTAGAAATGTCTGCAAAAAAGTTATTGAAATTGCTGGGTCCTTCAAGTTGGACTTGTGATGGCAACTGGCAATGTTAATTCATTGAAATTATTGATAACTTGAAATGTGATTGAAATGTTTGGGTCCTTAAAGTTGGACTTGTGGTCCGTTTAAATAGGTGACTGATCATCCTTTTTATTTTTTTTTATTTTCCAGAAACGCCTCAATGTGCCTTGGAGACGATCCGCAGTTTCTTGGGAGTGGAATGTGAGGTGGCCATCGTGATCGTGAACATCGTTGGTTTCGGCCTGTTCGCCATCGTCATGCTGAGCTGCTTCCTGTTCATCAGGCACAGGTCAGAACAGATTTTTTTTTAAATGCCACCTGTTGCTCACAGCCTTATCCAACCTGCGCCTCATCCCTTTATTGTTTTCTCTGACCAATGAAAAGGTACGAAAAGCGGGTTCGGCTCACCGAGCAGCGAATGAAAGAGCTTGGTTTGGTGACGGCCAGCAACATGTTCGCCCTTGACCAGTGGGAAATTCCCAGGGATTGCGTGGTCATCAACAGGAAGATAGGAGAGGGCGCCTTCGGAACGGTTTACGGAGGGGAAGTGCACTTCGAAGAGAAGGGTTGGGTTCCCGTGGCGGTCAAAACCCTGAAAATAGGATCCACGGTGGAAGAGAAGGTTTGTCCGGAAGCCTTTTTAAAAAAATCAGACACCTGAAAGGCAGGAATGAAAAAAAAAACCACCATCGAATTTAACGATTATCAGAAAATTTACGTCAAATCCCTCAAAACGTCTGTTTGGTTTTTCTTTATATGCTTCCGTTAAGCTTTGGGGATTAGAAAATCAGGTCAGTTTTGTAATGTTTTTAGGTTTTCTGGTACAGTGAATTATAGGGGCCGTCCATGACGAACGTCCTGGAATTCTCATGATTTTCAAAAGCCCCGCTGTCTATTGCACCATTTCTCGTGATAGACGTGTTTATACTCATTATATTCACTCGATATAAATATATACTTAGGAGCAAAGAATAAATGCATTTTGTTCAGCAAGTTGATGTCCAATTTTAATCCGAAATTATTTAAAGCACTTACAGGCATCCCATAAATCCAATATTTCCTATTTGTTGTTTAATTATCCCATATGTTAGCAAAATATCATATATTTCGTATATTTTAATAATATTTTATACGATCCATATTTTACCTTTTCTTAGATTTTTGACGAATTGTGTAAGTATCATTTATTCGTTCCTTTTTAATTCGTAATATTTCTAAGCAAATTTTTGCACAGGAATTTGACCCGAAATATTCCATGATTTATAATTATTTTTTTTTGAAATTGTTCAAATGGGGCGTTCCTATCAAATCATTCAATCAAATCAAACCGAATCATTTTCAAAACTTTTAAATTAGGCATCTACTTTCTGAATAAAATCCAATGTTTCGAAACCTTCAGCGGGTCGGTTTATGTACTGACGTAACTGGAGTACTTTCTTGGGTTTCTTGAAATTGAATTTTCGAAAATTTATACAACGATGCAAATTTTTATTTTTTTATCAACCTCATTTAGTTAGATTTTTTGAGCGAAGCCGAAATGATGAAGCGATTCGAGCATCAAAACGTGGTTTGTCTGTTGGGGGTCTGCACCAGAGGAGAACCAGTTTACACCATCATGGAGTTCATGCTCTACGGTACTCCGCTCTTCCTTGTCCGTCATCGCCTTCTGCAAGACCTCCAGCCGGAAATGGCATTGCAGAGACGTAGATATACATGTATTCATTCGTTGTTTCAGGTGACCTGAAGACGTATTTGCTCGCCCGGCGTCACATGGTCACCGAAAAGGACAGGGAGGACAGCGACGAGGTCAGCGACAGAAGACTCACCTCCATGGCCCTGGACGTGGCCAGAGGATTGAGCTATTTGGCCGAAATGAAATACGTGCACAGGTAAGTGTTATAATTTCAAAATGCAACTTCCCTGCCCCTTGGAGGAAATATCAGTAAGTGATTCTCTACTGATATCAGTATGATTTTATACTGATAGCAGTATGATTCTATGCTGATATCACTATATATATATGATTTTTGAGACTGCTGATACCAACGTGATTCTATACTAAAATCAGTATGACCTTAGCGATGTCAGTATTATTCTATACTGATGTCAATATACATATACTGACTTTAGAGACTGCTGATATCAGAATGCTTAGTGATACCAGTGTGATTCCATACTAATATCAGAATAACCTTAGTGATATCAGTGTTATTCTATACTGACATCACTATATGTATGCTGATTTTTGGGACTACTGATATTAGTATGGTTAGTGATACCACTACATTTTTACTAATATCCGTATATGTCGTCCTTAATTACCTGTTGATTAACCAGAAGATCATCGGATTATCAATTTATTACAGGGATCTGGCTTGCAGAAACTGTCTGGTGAACACCAACAGGGTGATAAAAATCGGAGACTTCGGAATGACAAGGCCCATGTACGATTCCGATTATTACAGGTTTAACAAAAAAGGTTTGTGCTGTGATACATTGGAGTTCCTCCTTGTCCATTTGTCCTCCAGTGCAGAAGTAATTTATTGGTGGATGGATGTATTTATTTATTTTTTTGCTGCGCAGGAATGTTGCCCGTCCGTTGGATGGCCCCAGAAAGCCTGGCCGACGGTCTTTTCACTCCCATGTCCGACGTGTGGTCCTACGGAGTCCTGCTTTTTGAAATCATCACTTTCGGCAGCTTTCCGTTTCAAGGACTTTCCAACAACCAGGTGCTGGATTTCGTGAAGAAGGGCAACAGGCTGAACGTCCCGCACGGGTGCACCACCGCCCTGTGAGTTCCTCCTCTTTCTTTTTCAATTCATAAATTCCAGACTTTCTTTTCCGGAAGAACCCTGGAGCAACGTCCTCCAGTTCCAGATTTTCTTCTCTGGAACAACTCTGGAGGAACATCCTCCAGTTCCAGACGCTCTCCATGGACTGCACCCACCTGCCTCCACCGCTTCATTCATTGTTCCTTTTCTTTGCCACAGGGAGGACCTGCTGAAGTCCTGTTGGTCCCGTGACCCTCAGAGCCGACCAACGGCAAGTGCGATCGTGGAGCAGCTGGCTACCAGCCCCCGCCTGGTGTCCCCCTGCCTGGACATGCCTTTGGCCAGCGTCGAGATCGAGGGCACCGATTCTCTGGAGATGCAAGTGCTGGAGAGGACCCGGAAGTTCTCCCTGAGCCAGCCGCGCGCCGTTGTGTCCATGGGCCACCGGAAGCGCTCGGACACGCTGGACACGGTCGAGAGCGTTCCTCTGTGCAACATGCTTCACGGAGGACTAGCCGAGAGTCTGCCCAACGGATCGTTCTTGCACCCGGACAACGGCCTCAGGCCCAGCGTCGACAAGGTCAAGGTGAACTCCCCCAGCTCCCGCGCTCATTACGTCACAGTGCAGCACAAGGACAAGAAGTCGCCCTCGGATGACCTCACCAAAGACGGCTGGAGCAAGGTCACCAGCTTATAACCAAGGTCATTGGATGCACTTTCCAATGGGCATCCAACTTTAGTTCACTCTTTCGCTGACTCGTGGTGCTTCGGTGCACCTTCTTCTCAACTACGACGATGGCCTCTGTTGGTTAGTGACATTTTTTTTCTGCGACATCGACGTTCTGGAACTTGTTCTGGAACAATGGGGAATTCTGGAGGCTGGATACTTTTCGATGGATCGCGGCCACGTTTGGGAAAAGGTAAAATTTTTATGAAAATAAACGGATGAAGGTTTTTTTAAAAATACACTTTTTACTTCGGATACTTGTTAGAATTGCTAAATTTATTTTGCCCATGTAGATTTTAATAATTTTAAAACGTTCCTATTATTATTATTATTATTTTTAAAATAATAATAAATTGAATAATAATATAAGAAAATTGAATTAAAAAGCGAAATGCGACTGCCTAAAAGGGGGCTTCCTTGCAATGCACGCCTGCATTGCGGGTTTTATAACAGGTGTTTGACTCCAAATTTCTTAATTTTTTTAATGAATAAACGGGGCATTTTTAAATTGTAAATCAAAGCTGAAGCCCTAGTGGACGACCGTGTTTACGCCCGGGAAAACGAATTTGGCAATTATGATAAGTATTTGAAGCAAAAATGTACGATTTTGATTGGATTAAGGAGTGGCCGTGATTGTTTTCTGCTGAAAAAGTGATTGTTTTTTTAAAAAAAAGACATTTGCTGCTTTTTGCTTAGCGACAGTTTATTTGCAACAGCACTGTTGTATTCAGAAACCATAATACATGTATAACCTAATCCTGGCGAATAATTGGTACGAACAATTATCGCCAATAGTCATCATCTTGAATTACAACTCATCTGTGAATATTTTTTGTATTTTTCTCCCATCGCGAGGTAGTTTAGGCGGCCATTACTTCGCATTTTAGGTGTATTGAATTGTATATTTTGTTGTCTTGTTTTTTTTTTGCAATCTGGTGTTTTAAACGATATACGTGTGCTATCTCCGTTCTTCAAATGTCAGAATTCCGAAAAAAAATTCGCCGGATATACATATAGTGTAAATAAATTTTAATTTGTTAATGAATACGTATCTTATTGAGAATGAAATTATACACGATTTTATATGCAGAAACTGAAAACAATGACATTATAGAATGAGAATTGTATGCTTCAAACACTGCAGCCTACTTATTACAATTGCTACGTTTTTACTTGTGGTCTGAATTGTTGTTGTTTTCATAAATTTGAATACGTTCCATTTATTTATGGAAAAATAAACCAGTTAATAAACTTGAAAATAAACCGCTGTGCGACCTCCGAAAACGGGTTTTTCCTATCAATGTAACCTCTGAAAATGGGCATCGGAGGCCGCATAACGATTTCTTTCAAGTTTATTTGTTTCATGGATAAATGGGTCATTTTGAAATGATAAACCAAAGCTGAAACCCTAGCGGACGACCATTTATACGCAGGACAAATTAAATTTAGCAATTATAATAAGTATTTGAAGCAAAAAAAGTTCTATGGTAACCCCATTGTTCTTCCTATTGTTATCAGCCAAAATTAGTCGAATTTCATGTACAGTATGAATAATACACGTTAGACATATGCAACATTTATCGAACCAAGACTTGAACCGTACTTGAGAATGGATTACTCTAACCACTAGGCTATATCAGAATTCTGTACTATATTTGGTGTAAGTATAGAATATAAAGAATTCGGTTGCAAGAGGCTTTGTTAATCAATTATAAATAGTATAAAATATTGGACAATGCAGTTCATGCCTTGTTTCCAGTATATCCACAATAATGAGTATTTCAATTAAGTGTTTTAATAAAATATACTCCCGATATATTTATATATTTTACCGATACATTTGAAATGTATTTTTCATTGCAACATATGGTACTACTACGTGTATATTACGAATTTGCATGCATATATTTGCAATGTATTATCCAGAAATGTTTTTTTCCATATCTTCCATAGTCCGCGTTCATTTTTTAAGTATTTTTTTAACATTTTTTTGCTACATGCCCGTAATTTTATGTAGTTATTTATTTTTAAGTAGAGCTTTACACGTACCAATTCCATTTCAAATCAAAATGCCCAATTCCAATTCGAATTTGGCGCTCCATCTGCGAGCTTTCGCCGCCAGGTGGCGCTGGGAGGGCAGGCTCGTGCAGGTCCCGATGACGTCACGCCTCCTCCATCCAGGCTATATTGTTGGGGTATTGCTGTAGCGTGTCACGTAGACAGCGTAGACGTAGTCGGTTTTTTTTGGGGGGTGGCGTTTGGTGTGTCATGGTGGCGGCGGGCGGCGGAGAGGTGTGGCTAATACGAAACAAGGGCGCCCGCAGCTGGTTTCGAGCGATAATAACGCCAGCGTGCTCGATCAGGACGCTGCAAGGTGGTTGACGCTGCATTTCTCTTTCAACAACACACGTCGATACGCGTTGAGTGAGAAGCGGCGAAAATGACGGCGATCTTAGTACGGTAAGTGTTTTTTTTTTAAAAAAAAATATCGTTTTGTTTTGGCCGCTCATGTTCCCCTATTATGCCACCCATACAATGGATGACGTCACGGTGGAATTCTGGAATGGAAGAGCCAGCCATGATTCTAGAATCGGCGTTCGTTTTTTTTTCCCCTGCCGGAAGTGACGCGACGTCACTTCCGGTGCGCGTTCTGGAACGTTCGTGCACGCGCGGACGTTCGAATTCGATCGTCAGAAATTATTCGGGATTAATATGCGATGGGTGTCAAATGAGGGTGAAGACTGAAATGGTCCTTCGGGGTTGGGCAGAAAATAGCGTTTTTTTTCGCCATAATGAGGGGTGGACTTAAGGAGGTTTTTTTAAAAAAAACGGAGTTAGTGAACTCTCGCTGGGCTTCGCGTTTCCCGAAAGTCGCAGGTGAGCCACCTTGTTTACGTGCCTGGAAGTGGTCATCCTTGAGGCCGCCGAAACGGGGCCAGGACCAGGTAGTCAATGAAAGCGGCTGAAAGGGAAGGACAACTTCGATGCGTGCTCAATGCGGATCACTTTCGTTTTCATGCGTGACATTGAAACCGCTTTTCCACTGGTAACCCTTTCCTAAAATTGTTTAAGTTCTTAATTCCATGAAAATTGCATTGTTCTTTCAATTTGCGCCATCTATTGGTCGCAAAAGGAAGCTGAGTGGCCGTGCGAGAGGCGAGGCACTCTCGAGAGCTCGAGCTCTCCAGTGGACGCTGTTTCACTCTCCGCTCAATGGCGAAAACTATCGATTGGACAGCCCGGCTGCCCCAAACGGAAACGCAGGATCCGATTTTTTTATTTTTTTGAAAATTGAGCTATTAGCATACATGTATTGAAATATTGTAAGCCCGAAATAAGCCTTTGTAAGACAACCTACATACTCTTGTTGTCGAAGTCACTCTCAACTTTCTGAAAAAGACATCCAGCATAATATTGTGCTCTGGAGCCTCTGGTGGTTTGGGTGAAAAATTTTAAAATTTTAGACCGGGATTGTTTTTGGTTTTGAAACACGTAGCCTACATGTATTATCCATCGTGTAATTCAATCACGCTTTTTCGCAGACGGATTTAATCTGCGAAAAAATTCGGACTGGCAGCTGGAAAACTTTACTAGAAGCATTAACTTCACGTTATCTGTGAAATTTCAGACCTGGCGAACTTTCACACTTGCTCCGATGATTTTTTTTCGTAATGAATTTTTGGTCGATTTTGGACGATGGCTCGTTGTCTGACATTGACAAACCGATACGCGTATTAATGTCGACTATAAACTTAAGTGCATTGTGAAATTGTCCGAAATCCTGGGCATTGACAAGAATTCTTCCTTAACCTTGATTTTCAGAATCTTAATCTGCGTTTTTGAATTCATTTTCGTCGAAAAAGTGCGTGTAAACGACACTTGGTAAACGGTTATAAGCAAAAACAGACAAAGACCAAAGTAAGACCAGAGATGGTATGTAATATTCAACTTTTAAAATAAAGTAATGCTTATAAGGGGTTTATATCAGTGAAATACGGTGTTTTTTTTTTTTGAAGATGTCTGGAAATTGCGTATCAATTTTTGCGCAATGTTTTCTTTTTTAAGTTCACTGCATTTCCATATGAAATTATTTGATCCATCAGTTTGACCGAGTAAACATTATGCCTGTAAGCTAATATTGTCCGTTTGACTCAATCGATTGTCATGTGACGTCAATCGAGGCAGTTTTGATGCTTATTCAAAACAACTCCATTCAGTCTAATCTCACCGCTTCGAACGTGACATTAATTCGGATTATTCGGATCAAGGCTTCAGTTAAAATCTACCTGCCTGTGTGTTAATGCTCCAGAAAACTTTATCTGGAGTTGGCAGCCGTTCAAAAAGCCAACAGGTGGAGGAGGTTTAAATGCGATGCCGCTATCAGTTAATGTTGGCTGGGACGTCATGTCATGCCTCTATTAAACGCAGTGACACAGGGTTTGTCATTTGACATTAAAGCCTCGTAATTAACAAGTCGGTATCTCGGTATAATAATAACGAAACTCAAAAACGATGCTGAAACAGGTGGTTTTTCTCTAATAAAAATGAATGAGAAATCGCCCTCCTTCGGTTGTTTTCTGAAAATGTTTTCAAATTGGAAACAATTTCTCCGCAGACTTAAATACTTACTGGTGACAATTATTTTTTTTTACATTGTGCATTGTAGCAGTTCACATTGATTGAGTGCGCCATCTAACGGTAAAAATTTAAGAACGCTCGATGTCACCATGGGAAAACAAGATCATAAACCTTGCATTAGTGGATTTAATTCGATCCTGAAGGTTGATTCAAATTGTATGAAACACGTGTAGATGGCGCCACCGTTCGCCTTTCAAGTCGCTGAATATTCGACCCAAAAAAACATCAATTTTGTAAAAGTTCAGATGACTCGATTTTAGGGCTGATTTACACACGTTCAATACTCGTGGCACTGGTGTCTATTGGGCTGAAAATCTTAGAATTATGTTGTTGTTGTTGAATTCTGTCTCAATCCTCTGGAAATGTTTAAATTCATTTCCGTTGAAAAATTTTCTTGAAAAAAAAATTCTGGTTACTGTTATATGGTCATTTATGTGTAAATGTGACGTTATTGTATTGGAAATTAACCTCGTTTATTGCACCAATAGGGCGACACGTTTTTTTAATATTACATTTTGGATCGATTTTTTCTGGTAAATGTGACGTCATTTTTGTCCATATTTTTGTCTGACCAATTCTGATGGGGTTTGGGGTCATTGGTCATTGAAGTTTTATCATTTCTGATTGAATCCCAGTTCTGACATGGTTATTTTGTCCACTTTCATTCCAGTGCTAACTTGTAAGTTTTTCCTACTTTTTCGCCGCCAGACGTCGCCTCAATCGCTCTTTGACACTTGACACCATCATGGCTCTCAGATTTACACAATTTTATGGCTGGTTAAAACTGGTGCAATAAGTCACCTTCAACTGGGGGACGTGAAGGTCAATTCAATGGGTGCGTGAAGTGATGATATGCAAATTTGTCGTTTTAAATTATTCCTAAAAAAAAGTTTCCTGGTGGAACCTCTTAGAACGTCCCCTGGGGGCGCCATTAATCAACCCTAATTACAAGTAATTAATGCATGAAACGTCAGGGGGTCTGGTAAAATACAAACCACTCCAAGATTTTGGTTTTTCTCGAAGGTTTTCGCAAATTTTTTTTCCCCAAAAAAAACACCGTTTTCAACGTTGCTATGGGCCACTGCTGCAAATAAGTGATCTAAAAATAAACGAAATTTCATTTTCGCTAATATGAAAACGCTAGGTATTAAAGATTCAGGTCGTTTCTTTTAATAGTTAATAGCTTTTTCTCCAAGGTTTTTCCCCAGATCACCTATCACTGAACTCCACCTCCGATCTGGAAATAAGTTTTCAATTTGATAATGGTGGGGGGGATGTGCTTTTTGACCAGAGTAGCGGTTTGGGATCAGGTCTGGAATAATAATGTGGAAATATAATTGATGGACCTTTTGAAATGATGGAAAAAAATTGAATTTCGCACTCACGTTGTTGAGCAGGTGTCATGTGATATTATCACATTACTTGGGAGAGGTACCAACTTCTCAATTCCCAGATTATTTAGTGAATTGCGAAGTTACATTACCAGCTGTTATTGGGTTTTGAAAAATGCGAAATCAGGTTAAAAATACGGTGTTTAAGGATAATTTACGTGTATGTATTATGGAGTTTTATATCATGGAAATGTAATATCATTTTGGATTATCACTATTTTAATTAATATGTCGACGTAAATATTGCCAAAATATGAATAACTAATAACCAGTTTTCCAAGTAATTTGAGATGGGGTGAAATATTTTTAATTTGCTTTTGGGTGTATTACTGACTTTTAAGATAACAAAACATTCATATCACGTTGCGCAAGCATGAAAACGAAATTTATAGAAATGGAGAAATAATTAAAACTAATTTATAGGTTTCTGTTGAAATTGATTGTTTCTATCTGGCTCCGTTTTCGCTTTAGGCAATTTTAGGCAATTTTAAATTAAATAAATCAAAGTTATTGTTTAGTTGAAAGTAACATTTGCTTATTCCTATCTTTCAAACATTCTTTATTTCTTTATTAAACAAAATTGTCATTGTTTTAGATAAGAAAATCGGTTTTCATTTCATGCAAAGCTGTGGTTTTTTGTTTTTCTTCAATTATCGTCCACTTCGAAAAGTTTAACAGACTAACACTGCGTTAGTTATATCGGTAAAATATTGCAAGATATGGGAATAAACTGGTCAGATATAATTAGGTTATAATTTGTAAATTGACGTTTAACTCCACGCCATTATTGTTCGCTAATGTTCCGCATATATATATTTTTTTTATTGTTTTGTTTCATAGATCGGTGATTAAAATCGTGGTATAAATTCACGGCCATCTCGGTTTCGGGTATTTTATTTTTCAAAACTGCTTCGTACTGCCCCATCAGTCAGGTGATTTTAGCAGCAAGGTGAAGGAACCAAGAGGGGCCAAGAAGTGCCAAAAATAGCAAACGCGTGTCACCACTGTCTACAATAACTACGTCTGTAGTTGAGAGCCTCCTGATACCGAATTTCAGAACTGAAAAAAACTTTTCACAGATTGTTATCTAAGATTTCGTATTAAATTTCTAGTTGTGCACTTTCAGCAGAAACGTAAACCTTACCGATATTTTATTCTGCTCTTCTTTGTCAGTTTTCAAATGTAGTCAGTGAAACTTTTTAGAACTCTCAAAGCCATCAATAGTTTTGGTTTTATGAAACTAAAGGTTTTACTCAGAATTACTGTTCAGCATTGTGTCGTAAAGGTTTAAAAATCAGCAGATTTTAAGAACAAAATTTAGTAGAACCTTGCAATAAAACTAAATAAAACGTTCAACACTGAATTCGGTGTATTCCAACTAAAGTTCAGAGCTCTCGACACGTTTTCGGTGTAAATTTGGCACTTAATGATATAATTACTCAAAGAATGAATTGTTAATTAGGATAACCTAACCCGAATGCTGTATTTTAAGTGTAAATTTAAAACAAAAATTTAAATCCTGGAAATGTTGAATTTCAACACCATTCAAACAAAGTTGGCAATAAACATTTTAAATTTGTATTATTATATTTTTATAAGCTTCTGATGCTAAATAATTACTTGGCCATAAATATTGGTGAATAACTAAAAAATACGTCATTATACTTCGTCCTGGAAAAAAGGAAATAAAAGTCCTGGATAGCCCTGGAATTTTTAAACTACGATTAAGAAGAACCCATAAAAGGCTTGAGGCAGGTGGTTGGGAGTGAAAAATTAAAATTTATAATGGGTGTCCTTGAATGGACAACCCCCTATTTATTACCATCAATCTCAAGAGACAAGCTGTCATTAGTTGTTGATATTGGCATATATTTGATCGTGTAGAGTCAGTATTACAGTATGCCAAAGGAATAATGACTTTCTTGTATATATATATATAATTTTTTTTTAATCAAAAACGTTTGAAAATACCGCGACCTTGACGGTTTGATTTTGTCAACTCAAACTTCATATTCATTGAATTACTTCCAACGATTTCCTTTTTGAACTCATTAATCCTGACGTCTTATTTTAATTTAATTCTGAGAGTGAATTACTTGCACTAGCACTGAATTAATTCGACTTCCAATTTCAAACGAAATTTACATGGTGACTACGACAGCGCCCGTGTAAGCCCCTTTTATTTGCATTCTATGTAAATTATCGAAAAACACCAATACTTTTCTTTTCTAAAATTTTGAATTAATCATATCGCAAATGGAATTAAATTCGTGAAATACAGGGTGTGTGAAGCTACCGACTATAACAATTTCAGTTAAAAATTGAAATTGCGTTCAATTATATAATTATTTTAATGGTTTTAATAAATTTCATCACATTTGGCTGTAGACATCTTAGCTCCCAGAACAAAAATCTGATGGAAAATGCATCGAAAATCATTATCATTGTTTGACTCATGAGTCAGCTGAATTGTCTACATTTAATTTATAAAAACACTTAAGATCGGTAAGTAAATTTGCCTGAATTCTAGCAACGTCACTCGATTTTTCTCTTTTTATTTTATTTCCCACATGCATCTACTCGATGCGAAACTGAGCAACGATTGAAAAAAAAAATATCCACCAAAAGGTGTTTATGCGAGGCACAACAGCTCTGAATGTCACCTTCACCCACCTGTTGAATGGCATTTTCGACCAATAATCGGCATTATTTGTCGACACACCTAATACTGGTTTAGCTCTCCCCCCCCCCCATCCCAAAAAAAGACCCC
>JAQIXS010001432.1:0-30146 GCA_034700785.1 Rossiulus vilnensis | reverse complement strand
CAAAATGTATAAAAATGATAGTTATTATAACCTCAGTCTTCAAAAGAAAACCATTCTAATCCCGGTGCTATAGAAACAAACTCAAGCTATTATTCCACGTCTTCTGCTTCGTGATACTGCAAACCATTGCGCTGATGTGAAGATACTGAGCTTTCAAAATAAATTGTTTCTTCTCTAAGGTAAATACGTGTTCAACAGAAATCATTAACTCCGTGAACAAGAGGCCCTCCGATCTAAACAATGGAGATTATTAGCTCAATTGTGAAAGGCTATTTAGTAACAGATGCCGATTGACAGTTTTTCCTTGACAGTGCGGCGAAAAGTGAAAATGTCAAAATATATCTGCGAGTTACAGTACTATTTTAATGCATTTAATCAACAGTAAATTGAAAGATTAATAGAACTACTACATTCTAGTTACTAAATAGGGGTTCCATTAGTTAGCCGTGCTTAGGGTGTCAGTCACAATAAATTCTTTGTTAAAGCCTCAGTATAAGCTGGGTATTTTATAAATAACATAAACAAGGATCATATACAAGCATATACGATTCTTGATTTCGTTATTTATAGTATTGTTCATCAATTGACGAAAATACTAATTTCAATTTTTACTTATGCAGTTTTTTTTTAATGAATAATCCAGCCTAAAGCCTATAATAGAAGTAAGCTTTATTCACAGTCATGAAAAAATTGGCATTGTAAATTTATACAATCTGTAAAAAATATGTCCATGGCAGCCAATAAATTTGAAAAGTTCGATTAAACGGCACCAGAAAGTTTTAGAAATTCTATGAAGCCTCGATAAAAAGTGTTTTTTAGAAAATCGAAAACACGGAACCAATATCACTTAAATTGACAAGCAAGAAACACGCAATTGGTACTTTAAAATCTCAAACAAACAACCATAACCCATTCCAAATTTTAAATCTGTACATGTACTAGTGTATAATAGATAAGATAAGGATAAATAAGTTAATTAGTTTCGTTACAAACAATTTGGAGTTGGTTCTACGATCGAATCTTTGACCTAAACCTATAGGAACAAATCAGTATTCCATAATTACAAATGGAATGCATATTAATAATTTGCATTACTTAAATAATGTAATCGCAATGTTACGTAAATATTAAATACTCCTAATGTTTAAAGAGGCAATACAAGCATTCAAATATACAAGTCAATATATTATAAAAGTTTAATGTATATTTTAAGAAGTTCAGAACTACCAAATTATAATTTGCCTTACCCCCTAATTACCACAATCCCCCATCATTTTCCCCAATTATCACGATTTCGGCTTTAATGGTTTTAAACGCTTTTTATTCGGTATAATTAGTCGTCCTTGTTTCAATATTAATTTAATGGCGAGCAAACATTGCGAGACATCATCCCAGTAGGACCCCAAAAGGCAGAAAGGGGATGAGCTTCAAATATCTTACAGCAAGATGACTGTGGAGGATATTACGAAATTGACAATGCAGATGCAATAATAGTAAGCAATCGGAAGCATTTTTTAGGAAAGACAAGAGTACTAGAAAGTTGCTAAAAAGCCTTGAAAAAGATACCATAGCTTCCGCTCTAGCATCATCCGAAAATTTGAAATTTCTCTATTGCTGGAGGAAAAAAATACTCCAATAGATGGAACATAACAAACTAAAAAACAACTAATTCACCTCTTATTTCATGCTGTGGAAACCATTTGATCAACACAAGATTATAAAATTGAAACCGCCTCCCATACAATGAACTGGTAAGGCCTATTATCGACCCGTGTTGTGCCGATACGTCTTGTGAATTCCATGCCCTTTACATAGGCCTCTTACCTTAAGTGACGTTATGTAACGCCAAGAGGTGCTGTCGAAATGTACATTCTCGTATGATTAAGTCGTAGGCCTATATCATAAGTGTCAAGCTGTACAAATTAAGCTTTTTATGCGAAGTAAACCACAACGATTTATAATGAACTATTCACGAAATTTGTGAAGGCAGCACGTCATCTAAATTTTCGTTATTTTCGAGTAGTTAAGGCGAACAATTTCTTGTTTTTGTCTTGTGTTGTCTATCGCTATTAGATTTTACTGTATGCTAAATGTCCTCTTTAATCTTAAAGAAATAATCCCGCGGTTCATGAATATAATACATGCAAATCCGTAAGAAGCCTGAATTACGAGTTGGTACTATACGGCGCATGATTGGATAGCATTCGTGAAGAAATGAAACCACTTACATTCATTGTAGAATATGCATTTCTCGTGAAGCATCCTACACATCCTCAAGTACACATTTTTCACCGTTCCACCCCACTAATTTGCCTTGCAGATCTGCTATTGGCATTAACGAACAATGGCCATTCACGTCAATAATTCACTCATCCTTTTAATCCTCTTTCCAAGACGCGATATTGGCTCACTTATCTAAACATTTCTTAAACTCAGAAAAGCATGCCAACGTGAAGTAGGGGTTCTTGTTTGTTCCTAGTTCTTTACTGCGCTCCTCTATTGTTTAAAACGGCGCCTATATATGAACGACCGGATAAACAACTTAATTTTAACATGGATGCGCAAAAAAGAAGCGATCAACAGCAACGATGTTGTTTTACAGTTGACGAAATATGTAAAAAATTGCTTTTTTTCTCGACGTTTTAAAGGTCATCTATAAACTGATAAAAACTGTCGCATTTCATCAAGTAAAATCCACGAGGTTACTTAATTATTTGAAGATCTGTTTTTTAAAATAGTCATTTATTTTTGCGATGCGCACTATTGAATGTATGCAGCACAAATTTGCATTCATTACTAACGACGGTATTCATTTGCATGGCGAATTTCAATTTCAATTTCGACTTTTATTTATTTATAGTCTAGAATCTAGGCCAGTGGTGACCAACATGCGGCCCACGGACTGTTTTTGTGCGGCCCGCCAGCCTCCTTCAAAATATCCATAACTGCGGCCAGCCGGGAAATAAATTTTTCGCTTGTTTATTGTAATGTTCGAGAGACACTGGTTACAATTTTTCTTAATCCTTTTCTCAAATCCAAAAATTTTTTAAATAAATTTCAAAAATTTAAAAAAAACGAATAGTGAATACTTTGTGTGCAATTTTTGGATGCGGCCCGCGGACTGTTCTCGAAACTCAAAAGTGGCCCGCCAGCTGAATGAGTTGGTCACCACTGCTGTAGACCTTTGTGGTCCGATCTCACGTTGATATTTTAATATGGTTTAATGCGTATGATGCTTAAAATTCAACCCTGTCTGTAAAGGTCATCATTTTTGCTGATTTGCCATCCCCAGCCTGGTTAGAGGGGGCTTTCAAAATATTCTTATTAAAACGTGAACGTTTTAATTTCAATTAAAGGCTAAAAGAAGAATTTGGAGTCATTCTAAGAAGATTGTTCAAAATGTGTAAATTGATTAATTTCCTACTCTGTATTCAGAAATGATTATTTGTCCATGGTTTAAAATATCAAATCATTCCTTCTTTATTTCATTCATTAAGGTCATTGTCAACTTCTACCGAAGAAAATACTGTTGCAAAAAATTTTACATGGAATTATAAATCAGTCAGGCCAGTAAGTCTTTGTGCATTGTGGTTTGATCGTTTGATGATTGATTACATTTTTAATAAATGCTTTGATCCAGTTTCCTAATATGAATGAGGACGTTGTAACTCCCACAATGACCCCTACTAATGGAGAGCATAGCAAACATTTAGGTAGCAATTGCAAGTAAGTGACAAAGTATAGCATATAATGTATATGTAGCTTCTTTACATTAATATTCATTCAATCTCTGATTTTGGACATTTTTCCCATAAAATAAAGGACTACAATTATGGTACAGCCAATGCAAGATGACCGCCTTGTTTTGGGAAAAAAGGTAACCTCACACCATAGACTAGTATTCCTAGGAAATAACTCAGCATTGAGTGGTTTAATTTCACGTTTCTGTTTTCTTTCTGCATGTTTAGAAATTCTGCTTGAAAAATTTACTCGAAAATGTAGTTTGCTTTGTCTAATAATTGATGAATTTTGTTGGGGTAACTCTGGGTTCCAATTTGCATAGGGCCTACAAGATTTCTTTACGATGGTTTCTGCAATATATGGATAAAGGGAAGCATTTTCAGTAACACAACATTTTTTATAATTTTATTTCAGAATGGATTTGACTATAGTTTCAATTTTCAAGGTGAGAGTTTGATGTTTTCTGCAACAATAATCTGGAGGAATTGTAAAGAAATGCTAAAGAATTTAGTTCCATATGGAATATAGTTCTGCATACACTTTGCTACAATAAATCTTAGATAAAATGATTTGATAGTTTGTGGCTGTTAAACAGTTAAATCTTAATATCATAAGTGTATGCTTCTATAGGGCCCACATACCTTCCTAAAAATATTAATTTTAACTGCATGCAAAATTGTTAAATGCATTTATAATATCATAATAGATAGTCGTTTACACTGAGATTTACCTGTTAAATTCTTAGGCTAAGGGTATGCAACACAATAAATTTTAATAAACAAATTTTAATTTAGATGATGGCAGCATTCTGAAATCCGAAAAAAAATGCAATGATGCATCAACACAATGCTCTCCTACAACTATTGTGGTAGGTTATGTAGTTAATTTTTTGACACTTCTGATTTGTTTGTGTTGCTAAATTTTGTTCATCTTATTTCTCTTGCTTTGACAGAACGACCAAAATAATCCAACCATTGCTTTACCATTGTTTTGTGACAAGTCAACAATGTGTTCGCCTGGATTAATATCGGGTAATCATTTTGAAATACACTCGTTTTCAATGTTTATCCTTAAAATGCATTGATTTCTTACTTTATGTAATATTTTGTTTTAATTCAGTTAGTTGTGACACTTTTGATATCGAATTGCAGGTCCATCATCTACGGTAAGGCCAACTTCAGATGCAAAGCAGTCTTATAGAAGAATATCCTTGACGAATTTTATTAGATGGCCTGTATATAAATGTAATAATTGTTATCCATTTCGTATTTCTTTAACCATTATATGAACGCCACTGGTGACTCAAATGAGTTATTCCACTTTGATCATTCGACTACTTTCAAGCCGTTCAACACATTTAAACGACGACTTGCCTTTGGTGAGTGTAAAATAAATTTGAAAATTCTTGGCAGATTTGTATCCCTAATTGGTAATTATCACATCAGCCTCATTCTCAGGAAAATGCTTTGTAGAAAAAGAAATTACCACATGGCTTTTTTAAAAATAAAAAAAGAATTATTGGCAAAATTATTGCCATGTCAAACTAATTGCGTTTAAATTTACTTCACAGAAACAAATTCTCCCCAGCAGCCAAGCAATGCCAATGAGATTAACCCTGAATTAGATGAAAGGATTGATTCAAATCCAACACCAAGTTTCCTGGATAACTGCAACGTATTTTAACAATTCTTACTGATTGCATAGTTGCCTGGTGGAATGCTAGAGCTTATGAAATGTCTATTTACAAGTTCATTTTTTCAGCAGATATTGTCATATTTATCAATATATTTGTTATGAAGCAAAACCGTCATTAGAAAATTTTGTTTTTAAAAAGCTATTCTCGTTTGATTGGAAAATGCAACTAGCTTTCTGCCATACGTCCTAAAACCGTTTTCAGTTGGTATCCTGATATGTGTAATCGCTATTGTAATATTACTTTCAGATAATACAGGATTTTGGAAAAATATTACGTACTTCGTTTTTAGAAAAACTTGCAGAGTTGTCAGTAAAGCAAATGTCTGGCATGTTAGTAATATTGCCAATATTATCATGATTATTGTGTAATTGCTGATTGTTCTTACTAACTGTGTGATTGGAATACTTTCAGGAAACGAATGTTTAGTGAATTTCAGGCTTTCTGGCAAGATCAGTTGAAAACGTCAATAGAAATTGAAGAACAAGTGACCTCGCAAATGGACACTTTTATGACCCAATTTCAAGACAGCCTTAAGATGAAATTAAAATTGCAAAATAAACACGAGCAGAGGTGGGAAAATGTTGTCCTAAATTTTTTTCTTGTTTGTTTGTAATAATTGTTGTTTCCTTTTTGCCAATTAAGCACACAATTGGTGTTAGATGAATATGATTCATTTTTTAATCATCTCAATACTATGGAAAGGGAAGTCCTGACTAGTACTGTAAGTTATGATGTCAGTTGTTCATTGATAACATATTTCCTTTATAATCAGTTAATTATTGTTTCAGAAAATTGCTAAGAATAACCTTGAATCCGATGTGTCAGTTGCAAAGCGCGAGCTTCTCCGTAGCCTACAAAGTTCAGTATGTATTTCTGCTTTACTATCATAAATCATATCATTTTCACCAAAAAATGTTTTTAGTAATTATAAAGTTTACATTTTTAGGTGCAGAAAAATGTGCAGAACAACCGAAGATAAAACATTTCTTTCATTGCATTCGAATATTATTCATTGTTTCTCCAGGCAAGCGATATGGAAATTTCATTATCAACATGTTTTAGAAACAAACCTTGTATTTCTGTTGTACATGTACACGTTCCAGTTGTATGCCTCTAATAATTATGAGGTAATAACCGCTTAGTTGTATTTAACTTCAGTTCAGTAAATTTGTGTTGGCATAATTGCCACTGTGGACACTTAATTAAGAATGGGGGAAATGTTGGTCGTGACCTAAAATCCTTTAGCCTTATTTTTATTTCAAAATGGGCTAGTTTTCAAGCTTCCCGCGCTTTTCCGTCATAGATGGCGCCGCTAGGTGCTAGCTGTGGTAGCCATTTTGGAAAAAACCCGATTGTCATTTGTCGGCAGTTTTGTCGTTGTTAGTTTTGGTTACCGAAGATCGTTTTTCGCAAAACAATACAATGCCGAGAGACGTTCAGGCATATTTGACTGCGCAGCAGAGCAGTTCGCTTGCAGAAATTGCATCACAATTTGCGACGTTAGAGGAATTCTACAATAAAAGGTACTTTATTGCATGTGGACGTTGTTTACTGTAGGTTACTCGAGGATGAATTGCCAATTTTGAACCAGAATTTCAGATCAAACGCTATTTGGTAGTAACATTATGCATGCATTACTTAAAATAGTCGGCAACCATGGCAAGACCTGGGTTTATAATGACTCTTAAATTACCTGGAATCTGTACGCAAAGTTTGAAATCGATACGGTACATGTACCGGGTACTTGGTACTAAAAAGCCCATTGCTGAATACTGACTTCAGAAGTGCAGTATATCGCTATGAGAAAGGGAGGTTCAGGTTGCAATTCGGGTTGCCTATTTCACGTTAATTTTTATAGTTTTCTGAAGTTTCTATAGGTTAACATAGAGGTAGTTCCTTTGGTGTTATGATTGTCATTGTTATTTGATCTAATAATGGTTGACATGTGCACTGCAGTCTGCAGTTTGGCTTACATTTGCCCACATGATTTCCATGGATAGTAAATTTATGGCTTCAGCTGATTGCAATGATTTTTAAAGTGGTGCATGTATCAGAGATGGAAATACCAATATCCTGTCATAATTTGTCTTATGTCCCAGATGCAAACTAGATATTGCCAAACGCTGTAACCTCTTAAAGCTTGAAGATTTTACTTTAAAAAGCTTTATTTGTCTATCCAATATTATTCAATATTTTTTTAAGTTAACATCCAAACATAAACTTCTATTTTATTCTTACAGGTTGTGGCATCAGTTAACTCTAGCCTTACTTGAATTCGTGAAGCACCCATCATTTGTTGGTACTGATGGGTTGATCAAAGTAAGATATCTATTTAAAGTTACATGCTGAGAAAAACTTTAACCAATTTTAATACGATTTTTTTTTTCAGTTGTATGATAATTTCATTGCAGACTTTGAAATGAAGTAAAAATACTTTTATATTTTTTTAATTCATAATAAATTTGCTTCAAAAATTGTAATTTAGATAACTGCTTTTCAGGATGAACCCTCTGTCATTGGTAGAGATGTGTGCATATATTTTCAAGCAAATACCAGGTATTTGTTCACTGTTTAGTTTTATACTTTTTTATCCTAAATTTGATATTTTCATTGTATTTTTATTACTCTTTAATTTTTAGACCCAAATCAAGCGATAGAATTTTTGCAAAAAATCCAAGAAAAGGTGAAGTCAAACACTGAGGCAGTGGTGCTTTGCATGACTCTGATTGGGCAGATGAAATTGAGTCAGTTAAAGGATGTCGATGGAACTAAGGTGCGCTTTGTTTTGTTTTTTGTCTCTGATTGAGAAACGCACAAAAATAATGGTGTTAACGTGTATTCAATTACTTGGTTTTTGCAGAAAATTATTGAAGAAACAGAGCAGCAGTTAGATACTTTAGATGGCGTTACCAGCGTTCATGGGCGATTTTACGAGTTGTCAAGCAATTACTATAGACTCATAGGAAAATATGCTGAATATTACAGAGATGCTTTGAGATTTCTTGGCTGCACAGACATTGAGGATATTTCAAGTTAGTATTATTTTATTTTCACTATCTTGCTAATTTTATAATTTGTTTCAATTGTTGTTTTCATTATTTTAGATGAAGAGCAGATGGAGAGAGCATTTTATTTAGGATTAGCTGCATTATTAGGAACAGGAGTGTACAACTTTGGAGAATTGGTAAATTTAGACGATATGTTCATTTATTGATATTGATGATTGTGTATATTATTTTGTCAAACAGAACTCTTAATTTATTCCCAGCTTGCTCACCCTGTGCTGAATTCATTGAAAGGCACAGATAAGCAATGGCTCGTAGACGTGTTGTTTGTATTCAACAGTGGAGACATTTTAGGATATGAACGCTTGCGGTCAATGTGGCAAACTCAGCCCGACTTGTGTGCCAACGAATTAAGCTTGAGGCAGAAAATCTCTCTTCTTTGCCTCATGGAGGTCTGAATCTTTGACTTCGAAATAACTGCATATATTTTGATATTGTTTGAATAATGATCACCGATTCTATTGCAGATGACATTTAAGCGACCTGCAAATCATCGCCAGTTGACATTTGCAGAGATTTCAAAGGAGGCTTGCTTGCCAGAAGATGAAGTGGAGTTGCTGGTCATGAAGGCATTATCTCTTGCCTTAGTGAAAGGCTCAATTGACCATGTGGACAGAAAGGTTCACATGTCTTGGGTGCAGCCACGAGTTCTCAACACAAGCCAGGTGAGTAATTTGATTGGCATGACTACTTTTAAATAACATGCATTAGCTGGAACATAAAATGGCATTTGTTATATTTAGATAGCAAACATGCAGAAAAGGCTCGAAGAGTGGTGTGCTGATGTGCAATCGATGGAACTCCTTCTTGAAAAGAAAGCTGGAGATATTCTGGCATAGTGTACCCTTCACCATACTTATAAGTTTGAAAATAAAAGTCAAGGTATTTAATAACTGTTTATTTTATTTATTTAAAGTGGAGTTGGGTGGGGCAGTAATCCATTGAAGCTTAAATACTCTTATACACAGTTATTATATATTGGTTCTTTACTCTTTTATTGTTCAATCGATGTGAAATGCTTTTCAAAAGTTTCCTCTATTAATGATGTGGTTACCTCGTGATATCCATCTTACTATTAGGAGGACATTGTGTCTTCTACACGTTATTGAAGTCCTTGAAAGTCTTTGCACAAACCTTGGTAATTAAAGTTATTCATTTATGTGACTGTCGATTACTGGATAATTCAGGAAAAATGCAAAAAAAAGTCTTTTGCAAAGGAATTAAATGCCCGTTATATTTATTCACTGGGAAACATTATTATGCTAACAATTGTGAAGAAATACAAATCTCTTGATTAAATTCATAACTTCATTGAAATTTCATTGAAAATTAGTTTTAAAAAAACTGTAAGCTAAGTCAGTTTTTAAAATCCCTGAATTTTGTAATACCAACTCCTGTAGACACCTTGGTGGGTTTTGCAATTATATAATTGTTGCATTTTTTTCTCTTGAATAAATATGCACATGTTAACTATAGCCTAATTTATTTTAAACCTGCCGACATACTTAAAGTAATATTATATAGTCAGACAGGAAGTTCATCACGTATATTCTGCAAGTATAATTAACACAATCAAAAAGTTATTAACACTGGGGAAATAAATACTTTAAAATTAGTAAAATGAGCATTTCATATAACCAGTATTAAATCTGTTGGCCCATATATTGTTGGCCAATTAAAATATACCAATACTAAAGAATAATTGACAGTTTAAAACAGAAATTGTTGAAGTAAGAATTAGCATCAATACTTTGTATTTTATGTTAATAAAAAAACTAAATTTTTTATTTGGGAAAAATGATTTTCAATTTAAAATATCTATTCTGTTTTGGTCTATATGGACGTTTTTAAATCTTTTTGACAATGGATAAAGCTAAATCTTTCAAAACAGTCTACCAATAGTGCATCACATCAAGTAAGGAAAGTAGGTCGTTAGGCATACTTGTATTTTTGCTTTTTAGAGAATCGTGTTGCAAATTTTTGCACAAAAATGCAATTCCTCTTTCTCCATAACATTTGTGAATTGAAAAGTTAAAAAAAAATATTATTCCAATTCCAATTGCTATATTGTAAATTTCATAACAAAAATTGCATTATATGCCTGTTGTCAGAAAACTACTGTTTAACAATGGACATAGTAATCCCAATATATTTTACACAATGGAATTTCTACATGATGTCAAATTTTACACCTGAACGGTCTTTCAACAAACCCCCTCACTTAAGACTGTTGACGTAATATTAGTGTGCTTCTTTATAATTGTTTGATTAGCCATTGGTGGTTTGGCTAATAGTTCTGTTTTGTTGACATAGGTAAAAATTGCCATTGGAATAGATCCAACAATTAAAACGTTACGTTGGCGTTCGTTTGTAGTTGTTAAGTAATCTAGTTTAATGAGTCGTGAAGCTGATAGCAACTGTCAGCCTTGCTTTTTTTCCCTCGATTTCGAAACGGTTTTTATTCTTGGCCAAACTACTCTATCATCCATAGTTAGAACTTTGGTGAGGCACAACAGATTGGAAGAATGGAAGAAATTGTTCACAAACTTATTTTTTGTTTAGCCCTTTCGTTATCGCAAGCTTCTGGTATGGTTGGTAGATTTATGAAAGTATACATTTTCACGCTGCAGTATCAATAGGTGCTATCTTATTTTATAGGTTTTAATCACCCTTGCAATAGAGGGTGTGCTCTTGGCAATAATACCAAAGTTTGTTATTATCGTTTCGAAATTGAGGAATATCTTAGCTTTAACAAAGCTTGCTACAATTGTCCATTCAATGTTACGGATTGTTCACGACCTCAGTGTGTGCTGGCAGATGGGAGAAAAAGGAGGATAATTACGGTTAATCGGCAGTTGCCAGGACCTAGTATTGAGGTAAGAAATTGGAAATTATTCTAGTGGGCCAAACTGGTAGCAAATGTGCTTGTAGCCCCTTCATAGTGCATTTATAAAGAATTGTTGGTAAATTTAACATGCTAGTTTCTGAAGTTCTAAAAACTGCACTGTTTTTGGCTGTTGTGTTTAGGTTTGCCTTGGCGATGATATCGTGGTTGATGTGGTGAATCTGATGTCATCTATGAGCACGACCATTCATTGGCATGGCATACACCAGCGTACATCTCAGCACCAGGATGGTGTTCCTATGGTCACGCAGTGCCCGATTTTGCCCAGCACGACGTTCCGATATGCATTTCCAGCAAGTCAGGCTGGAACATTTTTGTGGCATGGGCATGTTGGTTTACAGAAAATGGACGGCCTGTTTGGACCTTTAATTATTAGGATGGCTAACGATTCACAAAACCATCTTTATGATCATGACTTGACATGTCATGTGATTCTTGTTAATGACTGGCTGCATAACCCAGCGGATGATCAGTTTCTGCTGCATTACCATTCGGACGGGTCCAATAAGGTGCCGTCCGTTATGATCAATGGCATTGCCACAGACAACGTATTTATGGACAGTACGGATAATCCCACTCGTATTCCGCACAAAGTCTTTGTGGTTGAATTTGGAAAACGGTACAGATTTCGGTTAATCAGCAGTGGTTCGATGAACGCTCCACTTCAGTTTTCAGTTGATGGACACGTTTTAGAGATCATTGCCACTGATGGCGTCCCAGTAGAACCATTTGTTGTCGATTCTATAGTATTGTACACTGGGGAAAGATTTGACGTTATTTTACATGCAACTCAACTAATATCGAGTTATTGGTTGAGATTTCGCGCACTGGTAGACGGTGACGAACATTTCACTAGTGCTTTCCAAACTGCCATACTTAGATATCAAGGAGCTCCTCTCGATGATCCTGTTGCAAATGAAAGTTACTGTTCTTCGATCCGGCTTGGGAAGGTAAGAAAAAACGTTATATCACATACTACATTTTTCACTATAGAACCTCTGAGATAGAATTTTTAAAAAGTCTTTTGCATGGAGCATATTAATTCCAAGTTGTTATTGATGCACATATCTAGTAAGGGAAGGGTTGGTGAAGGGAATCCTTAAACGAAACCACCGAGGTGGTACAAACTGTCATAGTAATCCTCTTGTGGATCTAATATAATATGCTAGTTATCTCAATGGACGAATAAAATGCGGACATGGAGGGGGGAAGAGGGGGTTAAAAAAATGAAAACTCCAGGACATCTTTTATGAATGGTCCCTAATCCATCAACCCAATTTATATGTGGTGGGCACCAACATCATAACTTAACTCAATTTATAATAGCTATCCTTTGGAAGAGAATTCCAACGTTATTTCTTGTACCGTGCTCATTGCATGTCCTTATTATTTTATTTGCTGTGATCAGGAATTGGATCCCGTTGATGGCATCGCAGATTCTTTGCACCAAAATGTTCACACGTTGACCACGACTTTCCCCGACGACGAGTGTTTATTACGGGATCCCGATCACAAATTTTTCATAAACACCGATTTTTATTTCATGAACAATCCTCAGTTTAATGACCCGCGTTACTTCCCTGTCAATGTTTTTCCACTTGCATTCCGACATCCGTCTACTGTCTTCAATTACATATCATTCATGATGCCTCCAGCTCCGTTACTGTCTCAACGAGACTCGGTGCCTGACGAATTAATTTGCAACCGAACTTCGATTAAGAGGAATTGCTCTGAGGAATTTTGCCACTGCGTTCACTTGCTGAAAGTTGCTCTAAATTCTGTTGTGGAGATTATATTTGTTGATGAAGGTGATTATCCCTTCAAAAAATATTTCTTTCGCTTGAAATGCCAAGGAATACCTCGCAGTTTCATGAACATTGATATAATTTTAACTGGGATAAGACGTGCTAATTTGAAATTGATATGAATTTTGTAATTCTTCTCTTAGGCATTTACTTCAACGCAAGTCACACGCTTCACATCCATGGTTATTACTTCAGCGTGCTTGAAATAGCAGCTATTGAGGACATAACTCTGGAGAAAGTTAAAAACCTTGACAAAGAAAATAAATTACATAGGAAGCTTCACGGAGCAGTTAAGAAGGACACCGTCAATGTTCCGTACAAAGGATACACTGTGCTGCGCTTCTATGCAGATAACCCAGGTGAGTCCTTAAGAAATTAAGTAAGCTTGCCCTCCTTTTCAGTTTTTTTAATTTTTCTAATCCGTCCGCTTGTGTTATTTCCTTCTTCGGCTTCTTACGGGGATCCATAATCCACTTAAACGTCCATACTCTTACCTATTTAATGGTTTTATGTTACTTCTGTCGGTGGACGAATGATGGTGTATTTATTTTAAATATTGATAGAGAAGTAATCAGTAATAACATTATCAATGTTATCTTTCAATTTGTCCATTTCGTCTCCAGGAATCTGACTAGAAAATAATAGAAAACTCTGAATTTCTTCAAGGTTTTTGGCTGATGCATTGTCACATGGACTACCACATGGAAAATGGAATGGCTCTTGTGTTCCAGGTCGGAGAGCTGAAGGAAATGCCTGCAACGCCTAAAAACTTTCCCCGATGTGGGAATTATCTGCCGCCATTTCTATTTCCTAGTGGCAAACGTTTTTCCAGCAATTAAGCGGATTCATCGGAAAACGCTGTAAGTGTTAACATTGACGTTTTTAAACAAGAATTGGCCCAACTACTTTCTAGTCATTCAAATGAATTGCTACAATACGTTAACGAATCGATAAAAAATTCTACACATTAAAACGTACTTTTGTACGTAGCCTACTGCAATATTTCCTCGTCACTCAGGTGAATTAGTCGTTCCTAGTACCTCCATTGTGCTGGTATGAAAGTTTATTGTGTTAGTTATTAAAGGACATTTGGGTTTTTTCTAATTCTGCCCTTGAAACATCTTTCCTCCATGGCCAAATTGCACTTCATCTCCAAAAGCGAGATACATTTTAATTTGTTATTAGGGACTTTGTGCAGCACACGAAATATATTTAAACGGAAGCCAACTTTTACGAAAGTTATTGCACTTTTCGTAAAATAAAACATTTCGTGCGCCGAAGCATTTGAACGAAACACATGGTCATCTAGGAGAAAATCAGGTCGTTATGGAGAACAAGGAACTTCACGTGACTACATAATGCCAGTAACACTTGAAAGAATGGTTTCGTAAATAAATTATTTTTCGTAGATATAGAAATCTTACAGTACGAGAATGCACTTTCGTAACGAATGTTTATTTAAATATGAAAGTCAGCTTAAACTTTCGTTTTAACTTTCGTGTGCAGCGCAAATTCCCTAATGCCTTTTAATTTGGTTGCAACATTAGACAAACATAATTAACTCTCAAATTCAGTTGGCGCTTTAAATAAGATAACATGTCCAATTTCATGCATTTCCAAATTTTTCAAAAGGATTGAGTTCTGCTAGTTAACCTTCTTCTACATGGTCGCTTATATTCACCATTGCCCTTTGTGAAGGCAATCTCTATGAACATACGTGTAGTGCAGTGAAGGTATTTGTTGGTTTGCCCTTCAATGGAATCTGAGCGGTAAATGAATTCGGAAAGAGACAAAGTGGACTAATAATAATATAAAAATGAATAATAAATAATTATTTAGGTATTATAAATAAGTTTAATGTCTGTAAAGGTTCTAAAGCGTTCCGGATGGAAAACGTGCCTATATTTAATAATGCATTTAAAGAATGTATTGAATGAATGAGGAGGGAGAGAGAATGTTATATAAAAGATTTATAAAATTCGCTGTTTAGATGTACAGTGTAATGTATGTATATAATTTCGGCGCATATACAGTATAATAAAGTTATGAATAAGCAAAACGTATTAATCTATATGGGTTCTTCTTTAAATGTTTGCGAGTTACACAAAACAGTTTCTTCGCATATGGTTTATTAATTGATATTTTACCACCAGTTTTTAATTTAAACGCCACTCGCATAATAGATATGAACAGACAAAAATATATTTGATTAAAATTTAGAATATTAAATATGTTCAATTAATTAATTAATTTTGATTCAAGCGCCATCTGTAACGTTTAATTTGGCAATAAAACCTTAGATATAAGGTTCATTGCAACAGATTGCAGATAAAGTATCATTTAGTTGTCACTAAACAATTTCTCACCTGTCGGTTCATCCAGTTTTTAGAAACTTTCTGCAACACGGTAGTTTTGCGTAACACGTTTCGCTAAATAGCGTAAGTTCTTGTGCAAGCCATAATGCCTTTCTTCAAAAATGCATTGTTGCAGTTTTGATGTATTACAATATTCTGTGAAGGTGCATTATTTGAATTTGCGCTACCACTGTTCTTGCGCACACCGCATCGTCAACAATGAATTTTAATTTATGTTAATAGGCGTACCCTATTGTGAATCCTTTTTGGCAAGATTACGTGCATAGTTGTGAATCAATTAGTATACCGAGAAGATTATAAGGAACTACCAAATTACTTTTATTTTTTACAAGATAATTAGCAATCGTTTTCACAAAACCTACGTCTTTGTTACACAAGTGTATGACTGTATCTTAATAATAACACAATTATAGTGCATTTAAATAGAATTAGATGCAAGCATAATCGGAGGCTAAGAAAAATACATTAAGTATAATTAGCTATAATGATAGGCCCTATCAAATTTCTATTAAGATGTTTGAAGGTCAGCGCAATTTGTTATCTGACAATGGGCTTGCAGCCAATTTTGAAAGTCTGAAATGAATGAGATAAATAAAATTTTCTGGTCTCATTGTATTCGTATAGAAAAAAAATGCGAAAGCGTATTCCTGTTTAGTCATTTTGGCAAATGCAGGAATACTGGCAATCATGACAAGCTCTCGGCAACCTTCGCATGACACTTTTATTATTATATAAACCAAAAGTTAATTACATGTACTTCATTATCCAACAACACTTTGGCACATTCCCATCTTGTTTTCAACATAAATGTTCTTTCTTTAATAATTTGTTCAATATCGGCGCGCGGAACTTCCATAAATTACGAAACTGTAAACTATATTCTCTATGGTTTATAACTGATAATATATGGATGGTTCACTCGATTTAATACGCCTTCAACCAGAAAGAAGTATAAAACGTGTGCACATTTGTCGCTGAACGTTCAGAAGGTGAAGCAATGCACATGGTAACACCCCAGAAAGTGGCACAGTATGTGTTTATTTTGAATCAGATTTACCTGTGACCCTCAAACTTGACTCATCCAATTCAGCCAACCAACAGCTATGCTTTGCACATTATATACTATTGTCAGTGGAAATTAGTCTTGTTGAGAGAACCAAATGCAATACCAGAGTACAGTATTTGTACATAGTAGTTTTAGACTGCGAATCAGACGCGTGTTTATTCGCTGTTCTGAAGGCCTTTTTTCTTTGCACCAACTCTGTTCCAGATTAAGATCAAAATACACCATACACTCCGGTAGTAAATTGCAATATGACGTCATTTTTCGCTTTACAACGTCTCTGAATTTGTCTCCGTTCATATGAATTGATCCCAGTATATTGTGCAGGCGCTGTTTTTCATTGGGGTTGCTGATGATGCTGATGATGGTGGTGATTATGGTGCCTGTGCTTTTTATGTTTCCTATCCTTCCTTTTGTTCGCTTTTTCCGACGTCAAACTGACGTGGTACGTCATCTGCGTGACGTTTTCGCCGTCCAGATTGATGCAAAAGCAGAGATAACGCCCAGTTAGTGTCTCATCGACGTTAATGATGTCCAGCGTTTTGCGGTGGTTCTTCAGATTTGGGAAGTTGTTTCTGTCGGTGGAAATCCACTCGCCTCTGAACTGCCACATGAGAATCGAGCACGAATTCGATTGGCAGGTCAGGGTGGCATTCTGACCCTTGCTGAAGGACAACTTGACATGGTCGAGGCACTTGGGCGGAGGGCTTGACCAGAAGCCCGACGACATGCACGTGACAAGGTCGTGGCCGTGGAGGAAGAGCCCTTGGCCGGTGCATTGAAATTTAGCCGTAACCCCGTGGGTTAAGGGGCGGCTAGAATAGTCCACCCTCAGGTCGTCCGGCACAGCAATGGCGGAACAATGTTTATTGCAAATGGACGGTACCTTCCATTTGCCAAACAAACACTTGACTTTCACGGTGTTGATCTCATTGGCGTCAGTGGTGCACTTGACGCTGAGCACGGAGTTGAACGTGTTCGTCTTCATGTCTTCATCGATGGTTATGTCGTAATGATTCGTCAAATCTTTAATTCGACAACCTGCAATGAATCAGTAGATTATGGTTTGGTTTATTTTGTTATGATTTGAAAAGTGTCCGTTTTTTTTAATAAAAAATAAATAAATAAACTTAGAAAACGCTATGCGTCTTCGAATGTCCATCTTCGGAGGTTTCAAGCGAGAAAAATCAGAAAATGATTTCTGCCCTTATAAATAATGCGTATTATATTGGGTATTATAACGCGAATTATTTCTATATGTATGTGCACTGTTTATATACGAGCAATGGTATTTCAAATTACATTCATCTAACCGGAGGCTGCGGAATAAATTACGTCTAAGTAGGGAGAAAATATCGTTCACAAATACAAACTTGTGTAACATAATTGCCAATCTCATTAGGCTTGCAGAACTAATTTAATGAAACTTTCTAACCGACGTGAACGCTTTTGATAAATTAAATCGCTGATATAGCTGAATATTACGAATTTAAAAAAAGAAAATGTCTTTTTTTCACAATATTTCTGTATTTTTCATTCTAGTCAAGGTCAAAAACTACAAAAATTGTTAATGAAATTATTCCAATATTACTTCCGTTGCATTCTTTATTCCTTTGTCCAAAATGTATGAAAATATTTTATGGAGGTAATGCAAACAGTGTTACCCTTGTCTGAATCGCAATAATGGCGGCCCTAGTATACGTTTAAACATATGCATGATGCATGCATATAAGGGTTTAATGGTGAATTAGTTATAAACTCTTGACTGTCAAGAATTGATAATAACAAATAGCACAATGACCACCACTAGCCTTCGGTGTAATCTGTTTATATTATTCTTGAGTAATAAATAACAATAATAATAATATTGCCAAACGTGCAATATCATGTAAATAGATAAATTTTGACATTGCATTAAAGTTAATATTTTATTTTGTCAGCAGAGATATAAAGTACAGAGTATCTCTAAAACTTTGATCTGCATGAAGGCATCACAAACGTCTCTATAGGCCTATACATACCTGCAACGCACTATTTGAAAACATCACGATTTCTAATTGTTATTTTATTGCAGCTGTTAGATGATCGGTACCTAGCCATGTCCATATGCAGAAAAAATATTCACATCCAGTGTAAAGAAAATGGTGAATAATTTCATAGAACAAATATAATCATTTGAAATAATTTGTCAATATACTTGACGATTTTAAAAGCTTTTAAATGTTGCAAAACGCGTATGCAGTGCATATACATGTATATATGATGGCAGGTCGGAATTGGATCATATTTTGTTAGGACGAATATTCTCAGACATTAGTAGTTCATCATTATGTTTATTTTGAATTTGTTCCTTGTTTTCTCCTATTACAGAGATAACAAACTTTTCTGTACAGGTATCGATTTTATGATTTCATATAGGATTTGATACGTAATGCTGATACTTTTGAGTGCTTTCATTCTACGTGTACCTTGTAAATTTGTACGTATCTCTGCCGCTGCATGGGTCTTGTAGACAAATGTTCAACATATAAATTTATAACATCAGTGATCAGCTGCTCATTAAATAATCACTAAGAGAAATGCGAATACAAATTTGGGAAAATGTGGGATAGAGTCTAGCATTAATGGAAATCTAATTTTCTTACCATAGATCATGATCAATTGTTGTAGCAGAATTATGGTCATTAATATCTTTCTTTGATTTTCACCCATAATTATGTGAATTCACCAGCGTGATTTTTTCCTCTTTGTGAATTTCTGAAGCAAAAATAATCAAAAACAATAAGAAAAAACGTATTCTGACTAAACTACAATATACTCAACTTATCATGAACAAGTTTACAAATAAAATTAATCATATATAAAGATCGAAAATATTAGTAATCAGGCTAACTTGAAAGAATATTCTGTACATATATGTATCGATAATTTCAGCAAATGCTGGAATAGTAATTCAACTTACCTTTTGATTTTGGCTTCTGTCGAAGGAAGATGAAGTCTTTTTAGATTATATGCTATAGTTAGCTTTTATATGCGAACATTCTTTCACTTTAAAGTCTCTAATTTCTTCCTAAACAATTAACATCAAAATTCAGTTTGCAATCGATTAATATTAACAGGCAGATTTACCAAAACTCTGATCAAATTGATCTACGAGGGCGTTCAAAGAAGATATTGCGTTGCTACTTAAGAAAATTTTGGAATATAAACAGCATATAGGCTGATAGAAAAGTGCCAATTAAAATTAACAAATCGTTTTTTTCGTTCATTTAAATAATCATTATAGTTAGTTGGTCAACCTACTATCCATTGAAGCGTTAGCTGATATCCCACATTAAACTCCTACGTTGTTTTTTGTGGAAAAAAAATAGTCAAGGTTATGAAAGTTATCCGAGGTGCTTTTCCATGCAGATAATTTCTGATAAATATCTGAAGGGTGGAGGACTGATTATCACAAGAAGGACAATACCGAATATAACGCTGGCGACCGACTCAGTTATATATAAATATATGAGATCAATCATTATCGACGCTCTGATTTGTGTGTTATAAATCAGATTGGGTAATCACTGAAAAACAGTTCGAGTTTGTTAGAATTGGTCCTCACTTGGGTTAGGAAACTTTTGAAAAGGTCATTATTGAGCAAGATAAACCATGAAGATGCACTTTTATTTTATTTTTCAGGGAATGGTGTTGGCGGAACAAAGTAAAGTTTTGTGAGAATTTGCTGTTTCACGTTGACATTTCTTGGCCTGATTTTGGTTTACAAAGACCGAAAGTTGGCATCACATATATATTTTTGACTTCAAGTGATAGTTTGATCCGCTCTGGACCTTAGTTTTGAGAGTTTTATCAAAAATATCGTTGACTTGATTGTGGACGAGGGGCGAGGTAAGAAAAAAGCAGGAAGCAGCTTATTTCTAAGGTAGAAACATTAATTGTTAAATGTTCCAAATTCACTAGATTGAGAGCTGCATTTTTCGAACATTTCTTATGGGATTAGCAGTTGGATTTGAATTACGATGTCACCAGATAATACAGTATCTGGACAACAACGCACATTTGTCATAATGCGCATTGTGCCAGCTTAAATCGTGGTTCTAAATAAACAATAATTACTAAAAGTAATTGTCGTGTTAAGTGCATTTGCCTATTATTAAGCTGAGAATACCATTGAAAATACAGAATTTCAAATACACGTGTTACAAAACGTCAAATTTGGTGACCGGACATCCTCAAGGAGAGAAAAGGGATGAATGTTGAATGCGTTAATCTACATATTAGGGCTGGTAGAAAGGGTTTACATTTTGCAAACATCAGGACGTCGGAATTTCAATGTCATTGCATAATTACCCACCTATACGAGCAAATAACGAACAGTATACCTTGTAGAATTTAAAGATTTTAACCTAGTATGAAAAACCAAATATCATTTTGCTCCTATACGCTTGTGCGTGGTTTACATGTAGTGTACGTATAATCACATCATGTATCATTTTGTAGAAGATTGGCTTATATGATTATTAGCTAATGTGTAACGCAGTATGAGTTTTCCTGCACGTATTAAGAGTTTATCGACATTGTGAAACAGCACTTTGCCCAACCATGCGAAATCCATCATTCGGGTTTCGCGCCTTATCTCGTGATTGTTTTTTGGGAAAATTGCAGAACGGTTTTTCCTTGAAGAGTAAAGCACCATTGCAAGAGGCACAAAAGACTCGTGGCCCATCATTTCAGATTTTGACTTAATAGCAAATAAGACGTAGAATTGTTTACCTACCTCGAGATTTCGCTTCTCCATTCACTTTCTGTTCTTGTTTGTTTCACTTGTATATCGCAATACACGTATTCTGACACAGCGAATGTCAACATTTGATTTGCAAACTCATTTTCGTATTTCATTACCTTTGCTGCAATAAAATATTTGCAAAATAATTATTCCCGTTATTATGTGAAAAATGTTTGGGGTAAGTGCGAGCAAACCTAGACATGGTGTGCTAATTTATCGCGTCATTTGCGATTCCGTGCTAAAAACCATCGTGAAAACTGTTATTTGAATAAGACTTTGTAGGACGATCCTTCAATTTTATATTTTATTATTATATGCTACAGTGTTTCTCGAAATTCGCTATAAATATCGCTGTTGTATTAAACTCACATTAGATGGCGCTATGTTTAGCGCTGTTTTTTAAACGCAATAGTGCATACATATAGCATTTATTTTGATTTCTTCAATAGTATGATTTTCAGACGAATAAGCAACTTGAGTTGGGCTGAGTCGGAGTACGGTTTGAGATCCTTTGAGGTGTTTTGGTGTGAAATTATGGTTGGATCAATGGAATAAATCAACCGAACCATGATTTTCTGCAGACGAGTTAAGGAACGTGCGTTATGACATGTTTCCAGTGTGGAGGGCAAACTGGGCGAGGAATTTTTGCATTTTTGACGAAGAATCTAATTTAAAAACAATGTCGTGCGTCATCGCAAACTTGCAAATTCATCTTAACTTCGCGCTGCTCTAGCGGCGTTTATTTTTTTAATAATGCATCGAAGCCATTCTCTAGGTAGCCTTCATTGTATTTGAAGAATTGGGACAAGCATTCAGCTTGCATTTCCTACACGAGTTTTAATGTAGGCCAGTTTCACCTTCAGGCCATCCTGCTCTTCGGCAAACAATACTCTTTAGGTAAACTGTATAGTGATCAACCCTCCTTGAAATGAATTATTAAAAACACCTGAAAAATCGCACATGTCGATTGCATTATTTTGCTATTAATTTATTAAACGAGTCCCGTGTCCATGAGACTGATGGGGGTTCCTGCAGCTTTGCATCGTCACGCTGGATCCTCAACTACTGGGCATGAGCACAGCAATTATTCATGAGCAGGCTCGCATTTTGTGGGTTTGTAAATTGTAGTGCTTTTGGTGCACATCCTCTCCCATTCAATTTCGGGTCAGGTGGGATGCTCTTGTCCCACACCGCAGGCATAATTGCTCGCTCAACCCGTTTCTGCTCGCACTTTTTTCCAACAAACTCAAAATGTTGTCCGCTTCGGAGAACCAAACGTCCGATTTGGGCAAGACCAAACTTCTCGTCTGGAAGAACACGTTGCTGCTGGGTTTCGGTTGGCTTTTGCAGTTCATGGGACTTTTCCCCATCATAACCGTACAGAGCTCTTTGAACAGCAGCGAGGGCTTGGGCACCGTCTCGCTCAGCGTCCAAACTGCCTTCAGCATCTTCACCTGCATGTTCTTGTCCACCGGGGTCATCCACAAATTGGGCACCAAATGGACCATCACTATAGGTTCGGTGATGAACGCCTTTTACATAGCGGCCAACTTCTACCCCACCTGGGCCACTTTGGTGCCCACGGCCTCCCTGGCCGGCATAGGGGGCTCCCTCATGTGGACCGCCCAGACCACCTACCTCAGCAAGCTGACCAAGCACTACGCCGACAAAACAGAAGCGGATGTGAACGGTGTCACAGTGAGATTCTTCGGCGTGTTTTTCGCATTGTTCTACAGCAGCAGCATCTTGGGCAACGTGGCCTCCTCCCTGATCCTGGGCTTGGGGGCCTCGGTGGACACCAATCAAACGTTCGCCTATGACACGCAGCAGATCTGTGGGGCCGTTTACTGCAACGAGGATCTAGGCACCAGCTTCAAACCGGATGCCCTGGGAGGTTTGGGCAACTCCAGCAGCAGCCCTACAACGTCCAACAGACCGGACAAAGTGCGGGTCTACGTGCTCTGCAGCTTCTGCCTGGCGGCGGTTGCCCTGTCCACTGTCTTACTTGGCGTTTTTTTAGACCAATTGAAAGCGTTTGGGATCTCCGAGACGTCCGCCGACGAAAAATCGTCAATGGACCTTCTGGTAGCAACATTTTTGAACCTGAAGAATCCCAAGCAGCTGCTACTGCTCCCTTTGACGTTCTACAACGGAATGGATAACTACTTCTTGAACACGGATTTTACGAAGGTAGGGCATGAAAGCGTTCCATCTCGAAAATGACATTTACCGTTAAATGTTAAGAAATGAAATAAAATTGGCTTTATTCGTATATTAGAATGTGGAATTAGAACTGTGCCGGTTTACTAATGTGTTGGAAGCTCTATATTTTCCTCTTTCTTTAGTCAATTCGTTTCTAATTCTGTTTGAGCTAATATTCATAAAGCTTTTCGATTTGCTTTTAAGCCCGACACAAAAGGTTGCCCATCAATGCAGAAAATTACACATTTTTGCTTCAAATACTTGTTATAATTGCTAAGTTAATTTTGTTTTCCACAATGTAGTTTTTTTATAATTTCAAAATTGCTCATTAATTTATTAAAAAAAACAATATTTGAGTAAAACCGACCAATTTTAAAATGTATTAAACTATGTATAAATAAACTATTCATTTTCGAATTATAAAAAAATAGTTCAGATTAAGAAATTATAAGAAATCAAGTAGGTCTTAGCGGACGAGCAATTCTACTAGGGGAAAAAATGAATTTAGCAATTATAATAAGTATTAGAAGGATATGCGAGAATATATTTCGAAGAAACAGTTTATAGGCCTAAGTTCCTTCAATTAAATTAGAAGAAACCCGAGATATGCTTAAATAAACTTAAGTCGAAATGCATGGTAGTCTAATGGCGGTTTAAATATATTTTAAAAGGTTCACTAGATTTAACTCATTTACATTTTTAGGCTTTCATTACATGCCCACTTGGTATGAAGTACATAGGCGTTATCACCGCCTGTTCTGGAGCCTTCAGTCTTGCGGCTTCCTTCCTCGGAGGATGGTTTAATTCCAGAACTACTCGTTGTGTGCCCTTTGTGGTGGCAGCCTTCTCCCATATCATCCCAGCCGTTATTTTGTTGTATTGGATTCCATCGGAAAATAATACAACAGTACAATATGCTCTGTCGTCTGCATGGGGCATTGGAACAGGCGTGTGGAGTGCTCAAATGGGAGGTAAATCACTTATCAGTTTGTCAACCTTAAAATTTTTCAATCACTAACTTTTTAAATATAGAAATGTTTTTTTCTTCTTTAACTGGAATAACTCTTTACTTTTAGTAAAAAAAAACCTTTGCTTCCAGTGTGTAACGCTCCTCTTTTATGAAATGTAACAGACATAGGTCTACACAAAATTGGTAAATTGGTCAAAAGCTTTGTTAAACCTAAACAGCTTTTAAATGTAACAGATCCCTTTAATGCTCGCGCCTTATTTACAAGAATGCCAAGAAATACTGAAACTCCCAAACGCTTTTTGCGTACTCAGTTAGCTAATCTTTGCATTTTGGAGTGTTCACGGCGAATTTGATGCCCTGTTGTAGCAATGCTCGTTAATTTAATTGGTATAAGTATAATTATTATGTAACTTTGTAAGCGACTATTTTTTTTCTTGTAATTTATGGTAATTTTTCGCTCAAACACACTAGTGGCATTCCTTTACTTGGCTGATTTTGGCATTAGGTAGGTATTAGTTTTGTAGAAAAAAAATCTGAGAGCGTTGAAAATTCAGGGCAAAAATCTAGTCCAACACAGAGATCATTAAAATAACGAGCTTTTGTAAGCTTTTTGGTTTTACAGAATTTGTTCGCAATTCTCAGGATTACTAATTCAAAAATATTACGTTTGACATTTAAATGACTAAAAACTTGTTTTGTTGCGGATATCCAAAGCAATGTATCCAATCCTCGCAAAACGTGCAGCTGCAATGTCATTATTTTTTCTCCGTTTGTAGTTGTAACATCTAAAACGTTTTCTTTTCTCTCGTTTCAGCGTATTATGGAGTAGTTTTTGCTGACAACCTAGAGCCAGCAATATCCAATCTCGTCCTCTGGAATTCATTGGCACTCACTTTGCTTTATGGTTTAAGCCACGTACTTTGCATTTACATAAAGATATATTTTATATTAGGGATCCTTATTTTGGGAATGATTGGGTTTGCTGTTGTTGAACTCGGATTTTTATTGCAAGACTACAGAGCGAAGAAATCGAGTGCACATAAAACCATATCGCTGGCATCCATCACCAAACACCCCGATGGCCAATAAAGGCGATTATTTATTTGCATGCAGTTGCTTGAGTTTAATCAATATGTTCTTCTCATTCCAAACGAAGGATCCACTAATGATTTCTTGTTGGCATCCAACAGCGTACTTATACACTGTAATTTTTTGTTTACCATAGTTTAACACAGTTTTTAAACGATTCAGTTATTTGCGACGGGATCTTATAATGCGATATTATAGGTCTACTTTTGATTTTTTTGTTATTTTATAAACGTCATAAGCATCGTTTTACATTGTTTTTAATATCATATGCAGCGTGCTAAACTAGGTTTATTCGCATAGCAGCTCAATAAAATAGAAAGTGAAAACGGCCCAGTGTTGTTTATTGAAATTATTTTGCAGCCAACGTCTTTGATCAGCGAACATAATGAAGTTTGAAATATACATGTATGGTCTCTACATCTCTGTCACAAGTTGTTTCAATTTACCCACTAAAGTAAAAATATTTCTCATCAAAAAATTCGCTAATATCTCGTCCTAGCTTTCAGTTCTTATCAAAGTAAGAAATCCCCATCATGATTTTTATGACTTATTATTTTTGGTGGTGATTTGCATGATCTATAGATAATAATAAAGTGGGAGTAGGGCTTTTGTTATTTCACCATGCATTGTACATTATTTTGGCGATTAACGTTTATCGAATTTGAAATCAGACTAATTTCGCGCCTAAATAATGACGTCACGATCCGAGGCATGGGGATAAAAATTCGAGTTGCTCGCGACAACACTGAACAAACGACTGACAAAATGGCGGTTTGTCGCGAGTGTAGTGCTGTGCCGAGGTACGTTTACTTTGGAATTATTTTTCTAAAGATTCAGTTTCAGATTAATGAATTTCATCATAATTGATAAATTTGAACGATTTTGTAGTTGTTGGAGTCACAGTAATGGGAATTGAGTATTACAAGATAGGAGAAATTAGCTTTTTGAAGTATCGCGCAGAGGAAAATTCTGTAGTTATTTGAGCAGGCAGTGTGATAACCTTGTGTAGAGCCAGGATGACTGTGTTGCAGCAATAATAAATTGCGCAATATTTAATCACAACCAGGAGGGTGACTAATATCAAATATAATTCCGAATTTGGCTTTGTTTTTAAATAGAAGTTGTTAGGAACACATCTACACGTCCCTTTAAAAATCACTGTCGTGAAAAATTTCATTGTTGTATTTGTAAACTCAGGTGGCCTGGCCATGTGTAACAACAATAGGACTAAACTTACAGTATATTATATAAGCCTATTATGTGCCGAAGTAACGTTAGACCGCTGGGGTCTAACCTCAAAATACATCATATAACGCTCATATCATAAATATTTTTAAAGATTAATAGGCCTACTATTAGCAATGCGTTAAACGATTTTAGGAAAATTCCAATGAAAGGCAGTTGCTCCCACTTTTTTTAAAAACTAAACTATCAAAATCATGCCATATCTCACCAAACTTAGCTTTTCTTAAACATTATTGTGTGACTAATGATAAATACAAATTATTCTCATTGACCAATTACTGAGTTGGATACATGACGTTCCCTCGAATTTGAAATTCAGTTGACTGACTTGAGCGTTTTTCTCTTTTTTTACTAGTCTGACACATCAGGGTAAAGAGAAACAAGCAAGTTGAAACTAAACGGTCAAGGTGTCAGATCGACATAACTAAGCACGCACTGCAGCGTATCTGAGGCACGGTTACCATCAGGTCGTGAAATTGTGGTCGAAATCAAAATACATCATATAACGCTCATTTTTGTACTTTGCGCAATTTCTTAAACTCGTCGGGTGGCATTTATAAAGTCTTTAGGAATCACGAATCTTGTAGGCAGCATTATTCCAGTCAAAGGAAAGTAAATCTCAATAATAACGAGCAAACTGAACAATCGTTGGGCCACAATGTCAAGTCCTCAGTGTAAGGTAAGTTAGTACTAAGGGATGGTTGTGCATTAAGAAACGTTTGATATTTAATGAATATATTTCCAGTTGACATTTATTTAATGTTTCAGAACTTTCATTCGCCAATTCAGGACAGTGCAATTCTGGCCTTACAACGCTCCTCAAGTTTTTCCAGCTCAAATAATTCTAACAACTCTAAAGGCATGAGGGAAACTGGCATCATCGAAAAACTTTTGGTAAATAATATGATCATTAGGTCCTATGGTACTTGCCACATGGTTTGTTTCTTTGTATGAAGATCTATTCTTGTTGATGACAGGATAAACATTTAGTGGTGTATTATATCTTTATCTTTACAGCATTCCTATGGGTTTATTGAATGTTGTGAACGCCAGGCAAGGTTGTTTTTCCACTTTAGCCAATTCACTGACAACATAGACCATTTAAACGTTGGGGGTAAATCATAAATTATATTTTTATTCCATTCAAGATTTGTCATTTCTGACTATCTTAATTAATGGCTGAATTTCTTTCATGTAGATCCAGTTGAATTTGAGATGACGTTTGATCGCAAAACTGGGAAACCTATTGCTAGCTCTGTATCTAAAATATCTCCTACTGTGGTATCTTATGAAGTGCTAAGTGAAGAAAGGGTTTCTGGAACAGTAACCACAGAGATTAAAAACAAAGAAGAGGTAATCCTAACATGTTAACTTTTTATTTCTACATATTCTGGTTTTAAAAGTTGCCAAATAGGCATTGTATATTTAATCCTGTTTATAATTATTAAGATTGACAGTGTAAACTATGTGTCAACCCAAGGCCGAATTTCATATGAGAGTCGGGGTGAATGCTTCTTTTTGCCATATACAATGGAAGACATTGAAAGTGGGAAAAAACTAAAAGCAGGGGATAAAGTTACTTTCCAAATCGCCACGGAGAAAAGGTATGAATAACTAGCTCATGCCAAAGCTGCTGGGAGTATTGAACAGTAATTGTCAGTTTTGAATAATACATGCACATGTAAATGATTAAATCAAAAAGTAAATAAATGATTGAAATCTACCAGGAATAATTTAGCAAATAATAACTTTGTTCCATGGTGTCGGTTTTATTATTGTAACCATGAAACACTATTATACGAATGAGAAAGTGTTAACAAAATGTGACCGTTCTGTCTTAGCACTGGGGCGCTTCGTGCCCGAAATATTCAAACTGAAAAACTGGGCTCAATAGAGCGCCTGCAGGGTGTTATTTGCTCTCTTAAAGACACCTTTGGATTTATCGAACGAGCTGATATTGTCAAGGAGGTTAGGAATTTAATTTCTCCTTATGATTTATCTATTCAAAGAAGTACACTTAATGATTACACATTTAGTGATGTTGCAGCTAAATATTTTTTTAATTGATTAGATTTTCTTCCATGCAAGTGAAGCAAAAGGATTTCAAGAGTTAGATGCAGGTGATGATGTGGAGTTCACTATTCAAACTAGAAACGTAAGTTGTTTCTTTTCAACTTGTTTTGATATGTGAACCAACTGTAAACCAAGGATCTTTGTTCTTAGGGAAAAGAAGTTGCTGTAAACGTTACACGCCTTCCAGAAGGTACGGTTGTATTTGAAGATATTGGTGAAAAGAAGGCTAAAGGTCAGATCGTAAAAGCCCTGGAACGTCATCGTCATCTAAGTGATCCAATGCCTGGAAGAATTAGGTCCAAGAATGACTCATCAACGTGAGCATAAGTTTGATATTTTCTTGTACATAAATTATAGATGATTTTTCGTATAATTTGAATACTTGAAAAACGAAGACATTTGTGCAATTTAAGGGATCTGGTAGAAATCCAATACGGAAATAAAGATCAAATTGGCGAATTTACGTTGATGGCAAATGATTGGGTCCAATTCAACGTTGCAACGGATCGCCGCGATCATTTAAAACGTGCCACCAACATTGAACTGCTACAAGAAAGTTTTCTAATATCTGGCGAAAAAAGAGAACGGGTTAGTTATATATGGAATATTGTATTTTGGAGCCCGTATATAAACAACTTTACTGTGGAATTTTGATTTAATGTTCTATTCTCTGTTGTGCTATGTTATTAAAATGCAGTAAATTCATTTAGGGCACTGTGGTGGCAGTTAAAGAGGGGTTTGGTTTCATCAAGTGCCAAGACCGTGAAGCTCGTATGTTCTTCCACTTCAGTGAGCTGCTTGACCAGTCACGTGAAGTCCAATTTCACGATGAGGTGGAGTTTACAGTAATTCAGGTAAAATGAGCAAAAGGTCACTGCCCTTTCATCACATGTGACATGTTATGTCACGCCGGTTGTTTTATCAACTTAGGATCCTGCAACGCCTGGTCGTCAGAATGCAATACGAATATGCTACTTGCCATCAGGAACTGTTAAATTTGAAACTGTCAGCAGCGAAATTTTGACTGGTATGATTATACAGGTTTAATGTCGGGCAAGTTTGCATTTTGCAATAGTAATGGAACCATCTGTATCCAATTCAAATTTAACATTCTGTTTTTTACAATTT
>JAQIXS010001431.1:0-30148 GCA_034700785.1 Rossiulus vilnensis | reverse complement strand
ATCAATAATGCAAATTCGGGTTGCTTCAAGTTCAACATTTTCTGCCTCAAATATCCATAAGGACTTTTATGCAAATTGATTTATCTTCAAAGAACATTAACGTGTTTACAAAACGCATTTTTCGTTGCTGAGAAAAACTTTTTTCCTGATTCTGGATTACGAGTCGAATTTTTTGCACTTAAGTGTATATTGATCTTTCCACCAGAGGTGATCATGCACCATAGTAGGTTAAACGAAAGGTTAGACAACCTGAGGTAACCACAAGATAAGTGGTTAATGGGGTTTGTTGCACCATTTTAATGTAGGGATTTTTAGCAGAAGCTCCAGTAAACATTGAGATAACCTGTTGCGGCCATTGTTAATTCTGAGCACATTGCATCATATTATAGACCTTAGGTTAACCCTGCCTGTTAACATTTTTTCATGAATAACCCATGGTTAACTGCTAATATGTTGTGTTTGGAATGATTTTTTAGTTAACTAGAGGTTTACCTTGGGTTTTGCTTAACTTGTTTGTGCTGTCGGCCCTTAACAACAAAACGGCTTATATCGATTTCTCATTCATTTAATCGATGAGTGGGCCATACTTTCTATTATCTTTCAGACATGCAAAAAATCTTTTATAAGTGGATATATGAACGAGAAATACTTTATTGTACAACAGGGTATCATATAATCTTGCATTGTAATTGCTTAATAATGCAGTATGAAATTTAAAAACAGATAATTCATTATTATTCCCCTTACGATTGCATTTCCTTGTGGTCTCTGAAATTATGATACAGCGCTGTAAAATATTCCTTTGGAAAATATTATATAGTATTTGTATTACATGAAGGCCTATAGTGGCTTTTTAAGCGAGAGCAGTCACACAATTCGAAACGGGATGGAACCTGTTTTGGGAGGGGGGGGAGGAGCCAAAAATACGTTTGTCCGGTTGAGAACTACGTGGGCTCATTGATTTCGAGAGCAAGTCTCGATAGCACTCTCATAACCGTGTTCCGTTTGAGGTCTCCAGAGGCAGTATTCGCTCTGTTCTCAAATGGCCACAGCATTAGGCTCGACCAAATTCACGGTCAAACGTTTACATATAAACACACGTTTTTACATGTTGAAGACTTAAAAAAAACACTAGCACTTTTACTTGCTAAATAAAGTATAGCCTGTCCAAATTTAGAATGATACTGGTGAATTCAATTAGGCCAATAGAGCCTGTTAGCGATTAATCATGCCAGTCCCATACCACATGTGCTATCTGTTGGGCATCGGTGTGGCTTTCTTTATGACTATGACTTCTATGACTGCTTCTCTGTGAATTCCTCTGGAAGGTGTATTGAATATGCAATAAATGCTTTTTACAGTACACGATTAATTTGAGGCAATTCTAGTACAATTGTATATTTTGTAGCCTTTACCTTATCTATCTTATCTTTCCACTTTCTATCTTATCTTATTTTAATCGTAATTTTAATTTAATGGTAGAAAGCTAAAATGACAGAAATGCACGACGTAGATTGAGTTTACGGTTGTGCAAAACGGCGTATGTAGAAAACCCCTGTAGTTTGCTGCGAATTTCAATAATGGAAGCGCTAAGGAGTTAGGCACGTTTTCTGCAATCTTTCACACATTTTATTGCCCATATTCGCTGCGTTTTTATGGCAATCTCTGTATGCAGTGATAATTTATAACCAAAATATTGTGATAAAATACTTCCACTCAATGAAACTTTACGGCCACAATGAGGGGCTGGAATGCGGCTGCGTGCGAAATTGCGCCCCCTGTAATTACTGAATTTAAAATTGGGTAAATGCTTGCAGTAATTTGCGAAGCCATTGCGCAAATCTATTGCAGGATCGCAGCTCTGAAGCTTCGTGTGCGTTTTGGTGCTCTAGTAGTGCACGTCTGGTTTTGTCAATATAGCCTACTGTATTTCATTTCAGAACTGTTCGTGTATGGGTGACCCTCGAGTGGTAGCCACCCAGCGTGTGGGATCATACATTCTTATCCTATCATTTATGCATTCACCCTCTGATTGAATGGGGATAGTCGATTGCGTTTAGATTTATTAGGCAAATTGTTAATTGCTTTCGCTATTATAGGTGTGCTAAGCTATCCCACACACACCCATTTCCCTTCGAGCCCACAGTTAATTTGCTAATTTGAAGCCGACAAACGTGCGTGTCAAGTAATTTCTCCACAACACGAAGAAAGACAACACCTTATTAGCCATATTACCGGAAGTAATAATTTGAGTGATTATCGATGGTATTTGCATTAATCTCTGACCATCTAAGTTTAGCAGTCGTTGCAGGTAATCTTTTGTGGATGCATGTGGATTGAGGTCAGTTACCCCAATATTTTTGAATTTTAACGTAATTTACCTGCTTTGGACATTTTAGTTCTTACGAAACGTTTCAATGTCTGAATGAATTCATGGTTCTCAAACATGTACTTAGATGCAAAGAAACTGGTTCTCCTAAGGGATTAAATAAGTAAATGTATTTTGTTCAGCAAGAAGATACCTAATTTGAAATCAGAATAGCTTGTTTTGTGAACAATTTAAAGCACTTTCAAATGAACCTAAATTGAGTAAATTCCTACTGGATTTCGTAGGAAAATACTATAACGTTATCATTGCAACTTTCTAATCTTAGAACATCGTATTTCCTGCAGAAACGTTTATAGTGACAGGGTTAAAGGCACGCAGATGTCCCAGAAAATTACATGTTGTTTACTGTCGTTTTGAAGACTTTCCAACTGAGATATTGATGAGGAGTTTCAGCCAAATTAAACGCATTTTAAAGGGCAATAAATCATTTACAAAGTGGTTTATTCAGATGTTAAATTGGTTATCTACTTGCTTCAGGTGGGTCAGTTTCTTTGCTCGCAGGTGTATTTTGTGCAATGTTGAATCCCAGAAATGAATTTATGATCATCCATTATTCAGCTGACCTTCTCAACTACATGTCCAGCGGGAAGCCATTCGATCGTGGAAAGATGTCCGTTTCTTGAAACATTTATTTCATAGTTCAAATTTTTCACTTCAGGACAAGTTTGCTTAAATAACTACCATGTTGTTATAAAGAGAAGGATCTAAATCTCTTGGCATAAGCTCTGTGGAGGGAAGTTTTCTTGTGGTGTTGAAACTATAGCATCTACTCGCGAAGTCTTAATTTTTCATCTGTTTGTGTTACTGTAAAGTTGTCAAATATTGGTTGAGCTTTCATGCGTCGATTTTCCCCAGCGCCTCCTCGTGGATTGATTCGCTGTCTGTGTCAGGCATATTGCCTAAAAGTACTGGTGGAATTTTCTGATGCATCTGCACAGCACGATAACATATGCTCAAAATCAATACAGCCATAGGGCATATAAAATTGATATACTTGTGAGAAAAAAAAGTTTAACCTTTGTAGAAAGTAACTCAGTAGCGTCTATTGGTGTATAGATTCATGGCTTCTTCAGTATTTAATCTCCAGAGAATGCAGGCCGAGATTTCCAGCTGAAGTTTCAAAGTGAAAAAGCGTGTAGTTCGTAAAGTAGGTGCTTATATTTGGATTAGAATAATCCTTTTTTCTCCCCCTCACTTGTGTCTGTATCGATGCACGAAAAAAAGGACCACTACAGGTATTGGAAGTATACTGTTGCCAATATTTTATTCATTCCTTGGCTCCCGTATACATTTTGAATTATGAATTTTCAAATATGAATTTTAATACGTTTTGGGCATCAGTCGCTGCGCGAAGATTTCAATGAAATTTTATGTATTGAATGATAGGGTTAATCGAAATTGAAGCTCTTCTTTCTGATAGTTGTTTTAGAACATCTTGGAATTTCTTATGCAGTAATGCCATTACCATATAGATGGTATAATTTTGCATAATGTAGTTGCATTGTACTATTTGTAAGCTTCGTTCAGAGCTCGGCTAGCATAATTTGGTGCACTAAATGTGAGTGCAGACATTTTTGCTGTAATAGAAAATTAATTTCGCCGTAGATTGTGCATTTATGTCAAAAATGTTTAAGGGGATTCGGTAAATATAAGCTTATTCAGTGAGTGTTAATTCAGTTTAAATAGTTATTGATAGCTTGGTTATTGTTGTTGTTGGGCATTTTAAAAAGCTCTACACTAAAACTAGTTTTATAACAGTTGTTATTTTAGAAATAGCTATGTTTTCTAAAGTAATCAAAGATTTTGTTAGAAATAACTAAGTTGGAATCGATGAAATGGTCATGAAACAATTCAAACAACAGTGGCTGCCTTTAAAAGGAATTCTGACAATAGTCTGTAAGTAGTTTTTCCAAGAGATGTGTTGCTAGGAAATGTCATTACAGGTCCTTTATTTTAAATAAATAGACCTTAAATGATCTTATTTCAAAATAATACTCCAATCCGAATTGAAGTTTCATCAAATCTATTTATTGTGGGCCCGTCCACAATCCGCCACTCTGTAGTCAGTCCATGACTTGTGTATTTCTATTGAAGACAACATCATATTATTGTGTGGTCAAGCTCCATTGTGGACTGCATGAATTGGACAGGCATCAGCGAGGGACCGTTGCAAACGCTAGTAATCTTCATAGAGCTGCTTGTGTTACACGAAAGATCATTATGAGCCCACCATTGACCACAATGGCACTTGGTCCACGGAGGCCTATTCTTAAGACGGCGTAAGGCCTCATTGGCTTAATCTTAGCACCTGTTTCGCCTGTCGTAATTCGTGCTCAGAATGTCTGGCTTTGGCTATTCAAGGTGTTATTACCTATGGGTTTAGAAAAATGTGGACTTCCTCACGAAACTGTGTGAAACTTATAAATATCCTCTTCTTTGCGTTTTCAATAGGCGACAACATTTATGTTAATGGGCAACAAAATTGTGGTGTTTAACTGGTTTTAGTCAGTTTTTTCCGTTGTTGGATGCCGTTGTATTCTTTATAATTCGTTTAGAAGTAGACGTTTTGATAAAAAAAACTTCTCTTGTAGTTTGTCGTGTGATATAGGTTATTACATACTGTAAATAGCACGTTTTCAATTTAATAACATTCCATTCAGGAAAATGTCGTGAGATGAATTACAATATTTGAAATCACATCTGAAACCGCTTTATAATGTTGCGGTTTGTCGTATACGTTAGACAAATTAACAATTATATTCCTACATACACATTTTAATGTTACATTAAAAGCCTGTTATATGTTAGTATTAACTATTCGTTTTGAAGAAATATTTCCAGCCACGGGGTCTTGCTTGCGCTAAATATATTGGAAAACTGATTCATATTTTGAATAGTGCGTCATTATGTATGTATGTTGATATATCCTTTGGATTGAAATTGGAAAATATTGTTATGGTAATTAGATATGTGGCAATATCCCAAACCAGTGAATTGATTGAACCAGTTTATTCATACCAAAAATATATCCAGGGTTACTTTCAAATCTTTTATATTAATATATCTTTTAAATCAAAATCAAAAAACATTTTACGATTTGTTTAGATAAAAAAACTGTTAATGCAAGGCAAGGTGTCAACGTTTCCAACACGACCTTGGGAACCTGAAAAATTGGAGAAGTCGGGGGATTTGTAAACTAACTGGGAAAACCTGGGAAAGGCAGAGTAATTTGGAAATATTTTCAAAACGTCAGGAAATATCCAAACTTTAGTGATAATTCCACGTTCCCCAGACTTGGAAAGTCTGGAAAGTCTTCCCTGGGGAAGTCAGGGAAATTAAATTTTATTTCTGTGGAGACCCTGAACTTTCAATCCAATATGTCGATTTCATCGGTCGATGGGGAAAACCCTTAAGGTCAGGGGAAAAAATAACAAATGTAACCTGGAATACCAAGGAAAGTCGGAGGATTTTATTTCACTGAAGCTGTTTGACCCCTGGTTGATAATTTTAGGCGAGTTACAAACGGTGGAGCTCGCGTCACATTATGAAATGTCTTTATTCTTATTCGGCGTTTTGATTTCAAATGCGTAATAGCGGCGTGCTAATTCAGAATTCGTGGTCAGTTTCATGCTCTCAATTTTCCCGAAGTCTTGATTGTGTGCCGTTTAGAAAGGCCTTGTATATGCCATGAACCGTGCCCGTCATAACGCAATCCGTTTCCCCGTTGCGCTTGTAACGATGCTGTTGCAGCGAGCAAGACTTTTAATTTTCTTGAAAAATCGATAGCCTGCGCTCCTGTGTGTTTTCCAATTAAATCCATCTAATTATTAATGAAGCAACGATGTATATGGCACTTTTAAAAACCGCACACGAAGCAGTTCCCAAATGGGGAGGGCTATTAACTTGTAATGAACGTTAAAAAGCACGCTTGTTTCTCGCTTGATTGTTTCTTATTTGTTGGATATATCAGTTAAGCCCAACACATTTTCATAAGAAGAGAAATTATTAGTCCATCGTGACTACTTTCAGTTAGAAATGGGCCAAAAAAGAAGGCTGCTTCGTTCTGACGGCAAACGCTCGCTTTCAATGTGCATATTTTGGGAATTGACTAATAAATATGAGAAATAACGTCTAAAGACTTCGAGATCAGAAAGAGCTAAGTGCTTATAACTCATGGCTGTGCGTGCCTCAAGATTTAAAAACAGATTATGGAGTATTAATAAAAGAATGCCGTAGGATAAGAGCAACCTGCGTTTATATTTGCTACGATGACTAGATAGGCATTACACAAAATGGCTTCCTTCCCATGTCTTTTTTTTCTTCTTTTTCGTATATATGCTATCGCGGAGTTTCCATTCTGAATCTTCGCCTGTTTGGCAACTGGGAAGTATTAGGGAAATTTAAATTCTGCAGTCACTCTAAAACTTGGTTTGGTATTTATTGCGCAGCTTTAATATTTGTCATCTTCCGTATTTTGCTCTTATTTATGCTAGGCAAATATTAAACGTAGCTCATTTACAAAGTTCCCACTCACCTGGAAAACATGGAACTATCAGGATATTAAGAATAACAAGGAGAAGTTAGGAAAGTCAGGAAAATGTCAAGTCTTCATGAAAAAAGTGTCAAGGAAATCTGCTTCTGCTTAAATGCCGGCCTTAAATTGCCATAATCTCAAATGTGTTATTGTTTGTTTTATATATATATATACTAAGCAATTCCGCTACTTTCTTGTTTTAGTTTGCCAGAAACTTTCTATTTTTGAAATAATAAAACCTTTGCAGTAATTGGTAGATGTTCTTTCTGTGTGCTTTGATCTAGATTTTGCCCGAAACAATAGTCAAAGAAAAGATTTCGAAAGCCAATAAAAGTCAGGGAAATTGAGAATTTTACACATGTATATTTAAAAAATTGCACAAAACACTCAACCAGCAATTATGCTCAATTTGCGGTAATTCCGGATTATACTTGATTTTGAGTTTAGTTTGGGTAGTATTAGTGTTTCACACAAAATACATTTCCAGAATGTGCTGGCTTGTTTATTACATCCTATAAATGCTCTCCGTGTAATGTGAATTGTTCGCCAATGAGGGTTTTTCCTTAGAAATTGCATTGCATGTTTATCTTTTATGAGTGTGAAATATTACTAAATATTTTTATGGGTCGGCCATGGTATTATATTGTTATACTGGAATATGGCCGTGCGTGGTAATTAGTAAAACGAATTTATGACGGATGTGTTGAGTGCTAAAAGAAGAGCCATGCAATTGGTACATACTACGTATATACATTATATGGCGATTAAGTCGATGCTATATAACAATTGGTATAATGTGAACTCGAAAGAAATTGGCAGCACGACTTTTAATATATATGATAATGTGCATATAACACTAGGTCTGTTCGTGTTATTCCGGAAGGTATGATTTTTTCCGGTTTATTGTACATATTCCATCATTATCTGAGCTTGTTTTAGGAAAATGTACATTTCAAGTAGATACCATTTAGTGACATTAGCTTTCAGTCCTCTACAAATGCATGTACATCCCAAGACGTTTTTGGGAAAACATTTGTTTAATAATTTTCTGCGAAAATGTATTGACTCTTGACTTACAAGTTTATAAGATCTATGAGAAATCTATAAGCTGTTTTTATCTAGAAGCAAATGTGAGATGATTTTAAGAGAGATGAATGATACATTCATATCTCAAAATAATAAAATATATTTTAGACGTAATTAAAATGAAGTAATTCCTTCCTTTTTAAATTGAATGTTATCCAAAACATGCTTAATTGCTCTAACGTTGTTTTTAATTGTATGGTAGACATTCTTCGTTTGTTTGTTTTTAGTGAATCTACATCACGAATATTCCTGTTTCATAAAAGCAACATTTGCTACAACAAAGAATATACTACGTGTAATAAACAAAGAGGGCGTTCCCTCCAAATGCCACGCAGTTAGTTAACTCTATGAAATATGTGTGAAATAAGCTCCGTGTGGTTTTTCAATGAAGCTTTCGTGCAACACAGAATTCTATGCTTATGAGGGGATGCCATGCATGTTTTTCATACACGTACACTTATATTCTCCATGTGGCAAGGAACATGAATTGCTCATCAGCTTTTAGTATCCCAGTTGGACGGTATAGATGTGCCGTGAGCTGTTTTCAATAGCTCACCATGGGGCTAGTTAAATATGGGTTGGGCTGTAACTTCTTTTCAGTGCAACCTAATTCGTGATTATGGCATCAATGCCCGCTAATAGCTCGCTGTTTATCCATATTTCACCCGCATGGCTAAATTCGTAACAAAAAAAGCAATGTTCAATAAGAGTAGGGTGAATTATCGACTGTTTATGCGGCTCATTACGGGTATTAAATGCTATGCATCTTTTATAAGCAATTTATTTTCACATAGTGCAACAAACCTTTGACTGTTAATTGTACTAATTAAGCATTCTTTTTTTAGGTAAGTGATCCGCAATTTCAACCAATACATTCAGGTTTATCATGCTATTGGTAAGATTTACTCTTTCCTTACTGGGTAATCGATACAATAAACCTTTCATTTTTGTATAAATATACGCTACATTGTTAAGTTGATACTCAGATACACGAAAAACACTATATTCAGTAATGGGATTCGTGCTTGCCTAATTAAGAAAGTTGCATTTTGAATACAAATTAATGAAGATAAAAACTTTAACAATAAAAATGTAACGCTCCCATATAATGTTTTGTCAGTTAATTGTATGTCAAATGCGTTTCACAGATATTCTCAAGACTTTTTTAGCGTTTCGCTGCTCATTAATTACTTAGACTTTAACCTACAATCCTGATAAATTATATCCCTATTTTTAATCATTGAAAGCATATTATCCCTAACGATGTCATTTATGCAAATGAAATAATGTGGCTTTCTATGAATTAACATTTTTATTTGAATTATGCCATTAAAGTCGTACGGAGGGCTTATTTATGTCTATGAAGGTCGGTATAATTTAGAAGTAATGAACATTTTTATCTAGGTACTGGCTGCTATAATTAAATTCTTCATTGATTTTCATTATCTTTTTTTTTTTTTTTTTTTTTTGTCTGGCTTGATGGCAAGACGGTTTAATATCATTTTCTGGATAAGATTTTTTTTCTGGAAGTTTACAATTTCTCGGTGGCTAGGAACAATGGGCTGATCAAAAAAATGCTTTTTTCTCTATTATTATACTAGAGAATTTCCATCTTATGATTGGCACATGTAGGCCTGCAGTCTGCAACGTGCCTAGGATATAAATAAAACGCGTTTCATGGATGGGTATGAAATTACAAATAACGAGGGGTTTTCAAACGGAGATTATCTCCCCGATAATGATAATTATAGTCAAGGTGCGTCTCATCATTAGACATATCAAACGATAACGTCGCCTATAGTGCTGGTCACCTGCACGTATTCAACACGAATTAGCACATTTTAACACCAACAACGTTTCGAGCGAATAAACGATGCTGCATCGCCATTTTTGTAACAAAACCTCAAAAAGTTATTATTAACAGAGGTGCCCTCTATGCATTTTTATTAAACAATTCCATAAAAGCCTGTGCATCAAATTTTTAGTTTTTGCATGTTGTGCTCAATAAAAACCAGCATAAATTATACAACTTTTACCTAAAAATTAAAAAAATCCTATATTTTATATATACTTTTTCAGCGTGTTGCAATTGGTGTCATGCAATTTTTGCAGTGCTTTAAATAGTTATAAAATTAAGAGAAAGACAAATTCTTAAAGGAATCAGATATGAGCTTGTTGGCTCAGCAAAAATGCAAAATTGTGATGCTAAAAAGATTTGCCAGTGTAAAATTGATAAATGATCACTATTACATCTGCTGTTTTCATTTTCAACACTTGTTTTCTGCATATTGCCTTTTTACGAAGACAAATAATTTTTTTGAAAAAAACAGTTTTGCTGCATGCAGTAAAAGGTTCAAATTAGGGTGGCCAAAAAGTTTGTCGTACTGGCAAATTAAAATCTGTTGCAAAAATGTCGTCCTACATTTGCGTTATACTCAGTTTGGCACAATGCATGTATCCAGGCGTAGACGATAAGTGCTCCTGATAAAAATAAAAACATAATCACGACATGTTTGGCTTTGTGATTCCTGATTTAGCGTTAGCCAAAGTGACTTGCTTGCGGGTTTTTTTCTTTTCCAATGTAACAATCAAAATTGTGTGCTACAAAAAAACCTGAATAAAGAGCAAATCGCTATACCATGAGCAATAATAATGCGACAGAAAAAAAGGCAATGGGAACTTTAAAATTGCTCTTTTCAAATTATGGTATTTGGCCAGGCAATAAGAAAGGGGAACCAAGATGGGATGCACGAAAAAAATCCACTTTCGATCAATCTTTGGGTGCGTTTTTTACACCTGATGACTTCTTTAGCTCTTCGCGATTGGAATCGACTTTTCTTTTCACTTATTGAACTCGCATTTTCCAATCTGCATAAAGCCGGTAATTTCTCCTATTGCAGCTTTTATCACCTGCAAATCAATAGCAATTACCGTTAGTTTGTATTATTTAAATGTTCCGGCGGCTGCGTTTATAAGTTACACATGCGTGACATGTTTCGTTTGAATCCAGGGGGAGAAACGTCGTGTCACTTTAATCCCGGTGCCCTGTTGCATTTTTAATACCAACTGTTTGTATTCTTGTTGTGTTCTTGGTTAAACTGCGTAAGAATAAATCGATGAGAAATGCATTGTGCCCCAGGCAAGTGGAGCGTGCGAGTATAAATAAAGAGACGCCTGTGATCGATTATCGATACGGCTTGCATGTGTTTGTATTTACATTGGTCGTAATTACCGCTTAGGTATATTAGGGAAGTGCACACCTCTTGTGCGGTACGTTATAAATTATGAGCCAGTGCTCGGCCCAATGCCATTATCGTGTTTTCTTACGGTCTGGTTAGCTACTTTGCACTACTTTTGTTTCTCCAAATATAGATTTCGTATTGGCCGATAAGCGCTGCGAACAATTACATTAAAGCATAATGAAGTGCAGTTCTGTATGGATTCTCCTATTATGAGAAGCTGGGACAAATGCATTAAGGAAATTATTGGGGAGAAATATTCTTTTGTGAAATGTTTGACTTTAACACGGCTTCGGATAATTTCGGATAAATAAATAAATGTAATTACCGATTACGATTTTGGAAATGTGTAGTTAATAACAAAATGTACGTGTTTCTATTTTGTGTTTGTTCCAAAGCATCAGAAGCGCTTATTAGGCCGATGCGTTATGAAAAATAAAATAATTAATGTAAAATTAACCGGGTATTCAACACCCTGAAGTTAATCAACCGGCTGGTCACTAGATGGAACGAATTAATTTATATGAAATATGTTCGTGTTTTCCTCAATTGACGAATGATTATTTAAGGCTGACTAATTGTACATGCCCATCATGGTGACAATTAAGTGACACAAATGTGCTTCAAATACTTAAAATCAAAACCATTTATTTTACCCTGTATGATTGGTCGTCCACTAGGGCGTTTAACATTTCGTATATTTTTTAAATATAATAACTATAATAATTTAATTTCGGGGAGGGAGAGGGGGGAAACGCATTTATGTGAAATACGATTCCGTCGGGTTTTAATCCGATATGAAACCTCCGAAGATGGGCATCGAAAGTTAAAAATGTTCTTTTATCCTTGTTCATTAATTTTTTAAAAATACTGTAAACGGCAACTTCTTACGATATGTGAAATGCGATGCACACTAGTGGATAGCCAATCCCATATTGTAAAAATAAATTCAGCCTTGGTATTAAGCTCCCGCAGAAAACATTTAAATAAACCCTAAAACAACAATTGTGAGGGCATCTAAAATATTTCGGGTATTAGGAACATGCGAAAAATCCAGGAAAAGTTTTGAGGAATAACAAAAGCATCATGCACTCCTGTTTCAATCGAATCTTAAGTTTATTACTCATGTGCCAGTTTGTGATAGTATTGAGTGCCAAGTCAATTTGCTGCTGCCGATTATTCTAGCTAAACTGTCTTTCTTGGACATCTTTCACCAGCAAGCATGTAAGCCATGGTTTAAGTGCCCTCATTGCCAGCTATTTACTGAAACGTCCTGCGTTTTTATGCTTGTACGTTTTCAACACGCTGGTAGCCTCGTACCCCTTGCATCGACCCCAGAATCGGAGTCGGTTGTCACTTGTCAAAATGCCATAAAACTTACTATAAAACATTTTCGAGACCAGGGCAGAGGTTATCTCGTTTGTAACCCACATATTAAAATGTCGTTTTTGCTGCAAAGGTTCGACCCCCGCTGAGCTCCATTCAAATGTATTTTGGGACACTGCTTCAGTGAGGCGGGACAGATGCTCGAAATTACACGATGTACATCGGTTTTTCCTCATTTGCATCTTACTGCATGATTTGTAGTAAGCTTACGCTTACGGGCGTCTACGTAATAACAGGGCTAAGCTATTAGATGCATTAAAATCTAGTTGTGAGGTTTTTGTTGGAGATAACCAGAGGCGAAGGCGAGCTGAGATGGGGTTGAAGTGCATTTGCACGAGTAGTGGGAGGATGGCCTATAATTTAGGATTAACTGATGACTATCTTAGCAATTACACAGCGCCATCTTGTGTACCGTGTTCACCTTCTCACCCTCTTCTCCATTAGCAATAGTGTCAGGCATCAGAATGAAACTCCTGGTAATTCCTGCTTGGTTGCCCTAATTTCTGTTGAACTTAATCAGCGATTACAGTCGGTTTAATCAGCTTAAACGTGATGTGAAAAAGATGCGACATATTTCGAAGATTGAAAATTTCAATATATCCAGCATGAAATTTGAATCCAGTTAAAACGGCAATGACAATTCTGGTCAAAACGCTCTGACCAGTCTTAACTCGTGGAGGCATAGATCATGTCGAATAAATGCTGAATAATATCTTAAGTAAAAATAATTTAGGGCTAGTTTTATGGGTTGAAGACGGAATTTGACGAATTACATACTAAGGTTGATAAATAATTTACCTAAATGTTAATTTTCAACTTGATTCTTGTCTTCCCCGTCTGTGCTTTTGAGAAATTATGTCGGTGGAAGGGGCTTGCGTTTCTCTATTTCACATTTTCCCTCTTTTAGGGTTGTTAAACAAACTGGTCCCTAGGTGATAGTCAGGAATATTGTCCAGCGTTCCAAGTCCACATGTGACATTTATATTTTCTTTAGTCAACCCTCGCTAATAAAGTATTAAATGACAGATGTTTTCATTATGGGCAATGCATTGCAAAAAACTCAAGTTTCATAAACGTATGTCTTATTGTTTTGACATGTATGTGAACATGCATTCGTTTGATACAGTCTTGAACATCCATGTATTAATTTCTTGTTATTAAATAAATGCATTTCTAAAGCAGTTTCTAATGACCCTAAATGAATGAATACATAGGAAAATTCTGAATCAATCAATATAAACATAGAGTTAATTAAAATGCATTATCCGCAAAATTTGGTGTAATTTTTCTGGAGCAAACTGAAGACTGTTTTATACAAGCATTCATTTTCAAGGTTAATCGCTATGATATTTTGACAAAAAATACTTTCGGAAATCTTGCTATGTAAAACGAAACTAGTACTTTTGATGGCATTTTGATAAGGTTAGTACCAAAAATGTTGGCCTTCGAAATCGGTTTTTCGAACATATCTTTTAAGCTCAACGGTAACATTTGCTATTCGCATGGGACACAAGAACGGAAGACGTTTTCGTTTTTCTGCTAGTACCGGGATTTGCGAAGCTCATTGAATATGATTGCATATTGGCTGAAAACGGCTTTTCTTATTCTTTTTGTAACGCTTTCTTCAATTTTTGTAGCAATTGTTTTGAAATTTGGAAGATGCAATTTTACAAAGCATTTCGTGTAACGTAATGCAGCGAACAGTGCTATCTCTATATCGCGAGTGAATGTCCGCGCGATTCTTTAAATTTTGAGAAAGCCAAAAGCGCAATTTCACACTCGTGATAACAGGATTCCTCCTGTCGGTATATTATTCACCAACGCCTTGTAAATTGGATTACTTTTTTTGAAACGCATTTTTGAGTAAAACGTCTTCGGAGATGCTATTAAGAGGACTGTGAAATGCTTCGCTGAAATGTTAAATTCACTGCTTTGTTTTATGCTACCTTGGTGAAGTTATTTTGATTTAAATTACCTCCACATATATTAGTCATTTTTATTCTTGTAAATAGCTTCCAATTTCAAAGACAAGCCATAACATTTGAACGTTATGCATTTATGGTTAGTATGCTGCTAAGTTGCAACATTGCATAAATTTCTCTAGCTTTTTTAGTGGATGACTGAACCTTCCTTAAGGCTAGGGTTTTCTTACATAAACTCTAAAGACTGGGGCAATGAACTGTTGCAGATGACGTCATGAGCTGTTGATTATCACAATGCAAAATAACTTACCAGCACGTTTAATCAGTTCTGGAGCGATAGAAATCAATGTTTCTCAGTTGCTGTTTGATGGACGCTTATTGGCTAGACCAATTAGTCCGCTTATTGGACTGATTCGAAGATTCTCCTAACTGGAAAGATTAAACAAAGCAAGGATGTCCGACATGCAGGGCTTGTTGTCACTCTATCAAATTGCAGATAGCTTACTCATATATGGCTACCCGAATGCTTTTATGATAACAGGTTGGATGGTTTTCTCCAGGGATTTTAGGCTTTCTCATTCAGTCAATTTGATTCTTTCCCAACTACCAGCCAAAGAACGTGAAAGTGTATTACATTTTATCAGCTTGGTGGCTGGCCATCATGCTGATTCACTTTTTTCTCCTTCCCTTTCCTTTTCTCCAAATCCCTTAAGGCTGAATTGTGGTCTTGCTATTTTCAGTCGAATCCCAGCTCTGCGGCAATCAGGGTTTTTGGCGTCATCTTCGAGGTGGTCTAACTCATTCAAACTAAAAAAAACATCCGCTAATATTGGCGCTTAGGCTTTATGTACGACCCACAAATGGATAGTTTCTTTTAAATCATAATTTAGAAATTAATGCAACTGTCCTTATGCAATATTTAATTGTGACAGACCTCCGGGTACACGCGCGCATGATCATTTACTGATTATGATGGGCATTCATAATTTCAATGAATCTTCATTTGTCATTTGCATATGAATGATTTAATATATCACGGTACATATAGCTCAGCTATTTTTCCTAACAGAATTATCTGATGTGTGTTAAATTATTTACTACTTGATGGATTTATCAGGGATTATAAAGCAACGAATAATTTATGAATATACTGCACAGGATTCCCAATGACCTGGAATTGTCAGAAACGTGGAAACGTTAGGAAAGATTTCATCAGCTGAAAAGTCAGCCTATCAATTGGTATAATCTCGAATGATTAATTGTTTATGATGCTGCTCAAAAAGAGCGCACCTAGTCGATTTGTGCAATGATAGAGTATTCCTCTGCTTATGTTTTAATGTAAAAAAATTGGTAAGTCTCCATTTTATTCTAAAATCATTTTGATAGTCTGGTAAAATGTTTTCGAAAACCCTAGAAAGGTCAGAGAAGTTAACTATATTTTGGTGTGAACCTTGCTGCATTTCTTGGATACAGTTTCATAATTTAAATTGATTAAATATTTGTCGAAGAGCAACACCATTTGTGGCTCAATTCGTATATTGCACGTCTTTAGTATACATCAACATGTTAAACTTAAGTTGCTTTGCATTACTTGACATAATTTTGTAAAAATAAATCTTTGAATATTTCCTTTTATTTATTGACCGGAATAAATGTGCTAATAAGATGAAATTGTACCACATGTAACGAGAGTTGTTTAATGTTAATGACGGAGTTTTCTCCTTTTTGCATTGGTAATCAGTGTTGCAAAAAATCCTTGATAAAATCTGCCGTTTTAGGTGAAATTTCTTGTACTTATTTTAACCAGAGGATTGGCGTATGACACGCAGTGAAAGTATAATCGTTCGACAATCACTATGCGCTGTCGTAATTTTTAATCTATAAATACAATTTATTGGGTATTTTTCTACCGATTTCCGTCTGACGCGTAGAGCGTTTTCTGTTTTTGTAAGCTACTGGTAAAATGTGATAAGAGAACTTCATTAGAAAGACGACGGCGTTGGGACATTGAGAGGCTGCTGCTGTAAGTAACAAATTCATATTACGCTATCCCTGGAGGACTAGGCAATTTGTTCGCACGATAGTTAAATCAAAGGTTTTTGATGCATTCCTTGCTCTTGCAGAGACGCTAGAGGTTAAGACGATGATGGTAACTTTTTGAGAATGCCATCAAGGAAACTGATCGATTTTATTATCCCCACTATATCTTCGCCTTTACACTTCGCTTTATACCTTTTATTTCGCTTGTTTTCGCTCATTCCGTGATAGATGAGATATGATACATTAGGTTGATTCACGCCACGTTTGGGCAAACTCTGGCGCACTTTTTCTACCTCCAAATGTAAGTAATTGCCTCGCTGGATCCGGCATCGAGTTACTCTCCCGATGCGTTTCTCTCATATATTTTCTGCATGGCGTTTTTGTCACTCCATTTTTTTTTTTGCTATTGTTCTTCCGTTCTATGCATGCGCGGTAATGCGGTGCACGAGACTGCCATCTTTATTTCGATTCATACCAGTTCATAAACTGCCATGGTCGATTTGCACACGAGGATGACAGAACTTCGCAATGGCCGGGTTTGAATGTGGGATAAACCGATGGGAAGTTCCCAACTTGATTCTTATCATGACATGAGGACGGAGTGTGCCTATTTAATGGACTGAAAAATGGCACAATTAGCATGTAAAAGGACGTGCACAATGGACGTTCATCAAATAGGCATTTTCCACATTCTTCCTTCCCTTGTAGTCCACTACAATCTGAATTGGAACCCTTCATGCTCCGTCCCATGTAGCACAAATAATCGAGATAACGTTACATAATTTGCTCTGACAAAAATACGTTAATATTTAGTAAGAAAAATAACCAGACAAGTGAAACAACTTGCCATAATCTCTCAACATGTGTAGGCTTATTTACACAATCAACTTAAGAATATGGAAAAGTTTCGTGAAATCTATAGATAACACTAGCGTTGTACACCATTGGCGTTTGATTTCAAAAACAGAAACGAGCACTTATTGAAAAATATATTTTTATATGTTTTTTGGAAAAAAATCTATAATGTGCCACGTATTGCAGTAAATTGTCACTTTACAGGGGTATTCCAGTTACTTCTGTACCACTATAGAAGGTGTGAATTGTCTCCTTCAACGTATTATTTAAACTGAAAAAAGCTTGTTTTGGGAGGGGGGAAGCACTTAACACGGTTTGGTTTGGCTTGTTTACAATTTTTGCGTGTAGAAAAATAATTAAAAACCACGATTTACTGAAATTCGAAAAAAATTAAACGGTCATTTCGCGGTATTCAATTAAAAATAGCTTGTTTTCTAGTCTCCTGCATTGACCTGCTCCTTTGGCAAACTGAAGCGATTAGTACATTTGCAGTCGTCTGAGCACGTCGAAACGTTTTCAGGTCAATTTTATGCGTATCTTTTATTGGATTTACAATATTCCCTTTTATTCGGATCGTCTTTTTTCCACTTCCGACTTCAGACAAGAGTTAAGAAATATCTGACATGCAAACGTTCTACAATGTTATCTACCATCCTGGGAGTACATGTCCGATGGTTTTTTGGGGCCGCTTCTAGCAGCGTTCATCTTGCTTTGACTACGCATTTCTTGAGGGCATTCCATTAAAAAAATTGTTCTGTCCAATTCTTGCGGAGCTAATTTGACAAGAGGGGACGTCCCGGTAGACTGCTGTTGAAATCTCATGCTCTTTAAATATGTCAACAGATGATGCTGCGTACACCACTCTTCCTTCTCCAGAGTAATGGGAGAAAACACGGTCCTCTTCATTTCACGCCATTTGTCTGCTTGAGGCCGATGATAAACGACTGTAAAATTAGAAACGACTAGAGAAATCTTTGAGCCGCATTCCACTTAATTACAAGAAACCAATGCAGTGAATCTTTCAATCCCTCTTCGGTCGTTTACATGCCAGCAACTACATCCTTCTAAATGGATTTTGCTACAGTGTGCCTCGTGAACATGGAGTGTGAACCACTTTCACCAAGGATTTGGCAATTTGTACTTCTTTTTTCATTTGCCAGCGCACTCTTGTTAGCAGTATTAACAACGCGCTAATTGTGCAACAAACAATGGTGGATGCTGGGACTTAAATGATAATGGCGTAATGATAATAAAGAAAGCTCACCTTCATTTAATGAGTCTTTACCTTGGCGCAATCTCTTGCATGTGCATATAAACCGTGACTTCATTTGGTTATCATGAGTAAACAAATGATCGCATTGGCATTGTTTTAGTCAACAAGGAGCAACTGAACATCAGTTTTATTGACTGTACTTAATACGGTGTCTGTTTGATGGCAGTTAATTGCCTTGTTCGTATGGACGGCTGAGAGGCCAATCGTTGTGCGTCACTATGCTGTTGTAAATTAAGCCTTTTGGCACCTGAAACTTTCTCCAATTTTATTCTCAAGTTAAATGCAATTCCAAATTAGACTTACACTAATTGGTTTCTGAGCCATCAATATTGGCTTGCGCCAGAACAGTACTGCACATTGCAGTGTCTAGCGTCGTTCCGGTTGATTGAATAATGTCTGAGAAACCCTTCAAAATTAGCGGAATTATTGCTAACTATAGATGACTTGCAAAATGAAGCTACTTTCAGTCATTGTTAAGCAAACAACAAGCAAACAAAGAAATGAAGTTGATCGCGATTGCTCGCTACGTTTCCTTGTGTAAATGTTTGTAAAAACTGGCATGGAGAACTCCAGTCATTGTTTCACACTTTTTTTGGCAGAACATTGTTTTTGAAATGGCCTGGCACGCATCGGATGAATGGATGATGCACTTCACAATGTGCCATTTAATTCTCTGAAATGTGTTCCGCTTCCTATGCCTCCATTGTTGTGGCCTTCGCTGTTGCATCGATCACGGTGACTGCTCATAATAACATACATTGTCCAGCATATGAATGATGGCCTGTGTACCGAAGATCTCTTGGGAGGTTTAGACGGACAGCTTGTCAGCAATTAAAGATGGACGAGTTTCTAGATAAAGGGAACTTCTCGTCCAAAATCCATTATTTCGGCTTGTTTTAAGGCGCTGGTGTAATCTAAATACAGTTTTGGTGTTAGCTTGTGAAATATCAGCAGTTGCTTGTGTATATGCTGGCTATTCACGTATACAAACGCCATTGTTAATCATTGCTTCAAAAAAGCCTACTGGTCCTCCTTAAAATGCATCGATATAATGGTTGATATCAGCCGATCCATTTATCAAATGGAATGCAAAAGTGAAAATCATGGGGATTGGATTAAACGAAAGCACCTCGAGGATTAGTTATCTGGTAAATTGGTTGGGCTTATTAGACCACACCCATGTTGTACAGGTAACCTGCTGGCAATCATCATTTTTTAATAAAAATCTCTTGTTGAGTCCCCCAGGACAGGTGGGAGTGGTGGCACTCTGTAGCAGCTTGTGATTTTGTCCCAAACTAACCCAAGGCGTACGTGCCACATGAATTAAAACGCATATTTTATCCACGCAAATTTGCATGCAATTTTCAGTCTGGGGAGGTATGCCAAATTGCCGTTCAAACTGCTAACACTTGTGTAATTTCATTTTAAATTGTAATTCTGGATCATTTTTTTCTGTTATTTTTTTTGCTTTCCCTCTCTGTATGGGGTGATGATGGAGTTATGCGAAGATAACCTGTAAAACCGCCCAATTTTATTAAGCTTTCAATCAATCCTATCTCGACATTGCCTGCTTTGATGTTTTTTGCACCATGGGGTATAAGATCAGGGATTTGAGCAGCGCCATCTACAGGTTTTCATCCTACATTGCCTTCAAAAATTATTTTCATTGCAATCAGTTTGTTTGGCTGAAATTAAACTGTTGAAGTTGTCTTGAATCACAAACTGGTCTCGTTTACTTTGGCATAACGAACTAGATAATGTTAATTTAAATTTAAGTGACTTCAAAAAATCAAAGTTTTGTAAGAACCGACATGTTACTATATCAGCTGCGTTTGGATCTATCATAGCAGAACTGAAGGGTCTGTCTAAATTAAATTGAAATATTAGATGTGACAAAATACTAGATCCATTGTTTGATTATCAATTTAAACAATAAGCGACTATGATTGTCTCAAGTGTGAATCTCGAAAGAGACAATATGGCATTGGTTTCCGCCCTTTCTGAATAAAAATGTATCATACTTTGTGTGAATTAGATTTAATAAAATATGAAATTGATCAGAATTACATGCGTTTCAGTCGTTGTATTTTTATTGTATCTTAATGGCACTTCGCTCTTTTTGAGGCGCAAGCGAGTTTCGGTGTAGCTGGAGGCGTGGGGCACAGCTCTATAACGTATGTTTAATAGATCTGCGCTACAGCCTTTTATGAAGTCGATTAATCAGGAATGACAAAAAATGCATACATGAGTTGAAAAGCTCATGAATATATACGCGTGTTTAGACTTGAATGAACTGCCTGCAGTATATTACTATGCATACTTCCGGCACTTGCTGTATTTTTCACATAGAAATGAGCTTGTCAAAGGCAAAGTTAGTCCTGGGTTCTCTATCCATAATGCTATTTTCAATGCCTGCTATATTTATTGATGCTCCAGACTAGAGAAGGAGTATTTCCCTTAAAGCGGTGCACAAATATTTGAGCATAAATGTCTGAATATAGATTGTTTAATGGAAACATCTGTAAATACATCATATTCGAATTTGAGTAATGTACAAAGTAAATATTGTATCGCAAAAAGTAAAACATGTTGATAATTTATCACACCATTTATAAAGCATAGATTGTATGCAGACGTTCAGAATAATCTACGATGCAAGGTTAAACTGCTTAACAGAGCAATGTTTTTAATTTAAAAAAAAATATTTAATAAAGTCAGCGAGATTTGTCACATAACTCCGATCTCGCGAAAAGCATTAACATAAACATCCACATCGACACATTCCTAACTACTGTTAATGATGTTTGATAAATAAAGGTTTTTGACGTTTTTAAAAACAAGTTAGGACGAGCACAGATGATTCTGTAATTCAATAACGTGGTATGATGCTATTTTCCCAGCACTTCATCTTATTTGTTTTATCACAAGTGCTCTTCTAATCCATGGCTTTTGTAAACTATCAACCCCGCTTTATTGGTTGCTAGTAAACTTCATGTTCCTTTAGTTTAATTTAATTGGTTGTTGGACTTTGTGCAGTTTAAATTGAATTTTATTTTGGGGAGCTAATTAAGCACAAAGAATAAAATACCTTCTCTGAGACTCATCTGGATAGATGGAATTGGTTGATGCTTGGTTAGTTCGTCATCTTCATGTCTATCTCTAAACGTAATTATCTAGATAAGTGCCCTCTTTAATCAGTGTGTTTCTAAGCTTAGCAATGCTCGCATTCACCCGAATAGTCTTTTGAGATTTTCATTATACGAAAAGTCCATTATTAATTATTATTTTGAACATGCCACGTGTCATTCGTGAGTTTTGATTAGTTTTTTTTCAATTATTCAAAATGAAAACTAAGTTACATTGTATAATCAAGTGCATATCATAGATCAAACAAGCATTTAAAAATAGTTGATACTAAAAATATAAAACTCACTTCAAAATAGAAAGAGAAAGTGTTTTAAATAACCTCTGCGGGCGAATAACACTCATATAGAACCAGAACTATGTTGACATTACACTTTTGGCGTCCAAATTGACATGCCAGCATGTTGATGCTAACTAAGTGTCACACTAAAACAAAGACTGAAGGCTAAATAAACCCTGTTAACAGAACGCATGCCAGTTCAAACAACCATTCAGGCGAGTGAATTTACGCCGATCTAATGCAGAAAAGGGATGCATAAACATGCGGTGGAATGTTGATTTTCGCACAAAAGCAGCAGTTGTAACAGAATCGTTGTCGACTTTCACTTTGAAATGATCGCTGACGCTATGTACGGACCATTTGAATTGTTTCTGGCCTCATTGCCCCTTCGGTTAGTGATAAGCATCATAATGAAAGGAAACTAAGTGAAGTGGCTATATTTTAGTATAGCAAACTCGTCACCATTACATGTTAGCCACAGAGAGTGCATTGAGATCCTCTCCTCTTCTGCCATGGAAACGTTGATGGCGAAATCCTCTCGCATATTGCGCCCACCAGTCGTTGCAGGGTTCTCCATTACTGTGCCAGTCACGTTGCCTTGGTGATAGCAATGATTTCACGTTTTGAATACATTTATCTTTCTCAAGTTTCTTCAGCCAATTTCTTTAACAGCCGCACACTTTTCTCGCGAGACAAAGATCTCATATTAAATGGGAACTGGAGCGGTGTCGTCTAGCTCTGAAATCTGGATTTTTCTCTGGAAACAAAGGAAGCCTGTAGACAAACAACTCGTCACGTTTTTAATTAACTTTTTGCCTGGTTTTCATAAACGTATAACCGCTTTGATTACATGTCTTCTGGCTTCTATTAATGATTTTCCAGTCGTGACAACTGGTTGTCTTTATCGGTAATTGGATTTGAATAACTAACAAGTAGTTAAGTTAACCTTAACAACTGAGCGTTTAGTGTAGTTGTTAACCGTACAGTGCATGGTCCATGCATTCTACTTAAAAACCGCAAAAATCCGGAAAGTGCTAGTACGTATAAGTACATAAAAAGAAGTATCAGGGTTTCAATGAACTGGAAAACTTGTAATTGTTAGGAAAGTACGAACAACTTGGAAAAGTCAGTTAAACTGTAAATCTTCATGCAAAAACCAGGCAGAGTTTTCATCAGTTAAATGCCAGCCTTAAGTTGCCGTAATCTCAAATCCCACTTTATGCAATAATACGGAATTTCCATGTTTTCCTTAGCACGCTTTCAATTGTTGAAATAATCAATGAAAATATTAATAATTTATAATTTGTCGTGTTTTTGTACTACAATTTTTTTTCTAAATTTAGGGAAGTTTAATTTCGGTGGCAATCCTGATAGCAATGAAGAAAATGTCATTGCAATTGAGAATGGTTAACGAAATCAGTTTAAATATCCGTTGTCAACGTTGTAACTAATTCCTGTAATGGCAACGTTCAGTTAGCGAACTTATTGTACGGTTTTGATAATTTGTAAATGCCGTAATGTAAGTTTTCGTATACTATAATTACTGGTTCTATTAAAAATGAAATTTGACTACCAATTCAATTTTCGCGAATGTCGTGCAAAAGTGTTGGCATGGTTTCGTTTACTTATTCTATATTTGTCCTTGCAATCAAGTTATTGAAGCTGTCAAGGTTTATAGAGCTTCGAGCTCTAAGCGTTATTTATCGTTTTGATTGCAGGATCCTATTTGAAGACGTACCCAATTTGACATTCCTTCAGGCCAGTCGTTGCATTTTCGTGATGAATTGTTAACGAATGTTTGTCGTTTTGCTGAAACCATCGAGGAAATCAACAGTGACTGATCATTTTATCGTCTTGATTGAAAGTGCTTTGGCTTTAGCGAGCGCAACCCAATTTGTTTACTTATGATGTGTTTTTTTTCGATTTCGATATTTCGGATAAATCAGAGGAAAATTAGTCTCAAAGATTCGTTTATGCTACATTTCCTGAAACTTCAAATGGGCACCTATTTCTTATTATGAATCGTGGGGCTGTTTAGAACGTTTGGTATTTTTTTCGTACTATTCAAATGTTGTTCAAGCACTTTGATTGGTAAACATCTGCAAAGTTTTTTATCAGATTTTTTGCTTATATACAGTGTACCTCTTACTAAAACTTGTTTTATAATTATATGTATTTTTCGATTGTTAGCCTCTTACGTGCATTATTCTTTGACTGCTCACAAAATCTTTTCTATTTCATGGGAATGTATTCTCCAAGTGATGTGCAATTAAATGCGCACTAGCAAATAATTATTTGGAATTGGATGGAATAAAAACGATCACGATGATATTGGCATAAAAAATGCCCGGAAAAATAAATCCTCCCAAAGCTTCAGTCGTATCTTATTTCCTGTTGCCTTGAGCAGCCAACGTCTAGGATCAAAGGAAAAGTCAAGGCTTTGTGCTCAAAATAGCTAAACGATAATCCATGGACCCTTCCCTCTTTGAATACTTTGATTTACGATACCTGCGGCAAATAATAATACTGCAATTTAACTAACGCAAAGAAAACAAGTCATGAAGCAACAAACAAAAATTACTTACAAGCATGTAATGATACCTGTAAAAGCATATGCGACTAACAAATGAGTCTTCTTGAGGATATGTTTGTTGAGAAATATGAAACTTAAGAAGGTGAATTTGGGTTGAATTAACCACACTTTCTCTTTAAATGCAAGCAGGCACATATGAGGAAAATGATGTATGGTGTGTATCTAATCATTTTCAGGGACGTGAAGAAATGTTCGAAATATCCAAGGTACTTTACACACCCTAATTTTAGTGGTTTATGAATGAGTAAAGAACTGTTTGTAAGACAATTTAAACACTAAATGTTGCAGACCAGTTATATTTGACATAATATATGCATGTAAAAAGTAAAATAAAGTGTCCGTATTTTGGGCAAATATGCAAACTATTTGCCCACACCTTAATGCATGACCTCCCATGGTGGTGGTGTGCTCATGACTTTAAAGACGTTGAACTATGCAAGGGGTTATTCAGATCTTGATTTCTAAAGGTACATTATCAAGCTTCATCTGTGCTTCAAGGTGGCAATTATTATGGCTACATTTTGTTGTTGTCGTTGTTCCATCAGTGGATTTTATTTCATAAATTTTCCAAGGATGTCATTGTCATGACAAGCTTTGCGTAACACCACTGGCACCGTCCTTGAAGAAATGTTATTTGGAAACCATCGTTATATTGATGGCATCTTCATGAGGAATGCCCATGTCGGTGTCTTGACATTCTCGTAGACTCTTCCCAGTAACTCCTTTTTGTTCAGTCCATTTCCATTGACCTCACATATTTTTAATGTCAGCCTGAATGTTGATGAGATGCCTAAGGGCGTGTTGGCACTGTTGGCCAAGCTTCATTAATTCGAAGTTTGCCGTGCAATGGAACCTCTGCTTGTTGGGCACCGGTGAAGCTGAAGGATTAAACGTGTGTTGTGACCCTTTTCAACACTAGGAGTGTTCAAGGTTCTCGTAAGGACAATTGGATTTTGATTTAGAAATTAGGCGTTTGTTTAAATCAAGCTTGATATGCCTATCTATCAATGGCAGGAATGGTTAATTCGTGTCAACTGGTAACAAAAGAGCGTTTCTGGCTTCGATGAGCGTATGAAAACATTGGCAACCATATAAGGCATGGTGGGATATTCATGTTGATTAATCTGCTTCCGTGATTTCATCTTATCATTTTAAGCGTAAAACAATCTGCCAATTGAAGCTTTTAATTCTTATTTCTACAGTTTTTCAACTGATGTGTATCGTGTTTTCATAGGTTTTGCACAATTTCGTTGTTGAGTGGCTACAGCATTAATGACGTTTAACTGTATGATACCAGTTTCTTTAATGTTCATTTAATGCTAAAATACACGTTATTATTTTAAATTGTTTTAAATGCCTACATATACTTTCTCAGACGTTAACTATTGAAAATGAGGAGAATATTTTCCATACTATATTACCTTTATTTTTAACTTGGCAAATGAAAAATGAATTTAAAAACTTCATGTTGATAGAATAAAATTAAAACGGACTGATTGCTTTGTGCTGCAAGACTTGAGTGCGAAAAGTGAAATTTCATTTGCTCTTAGCCCTATGTTTATTTATGATTGCACACGTGGTAACTTTATCTCGAAATGATGGCTGTACGTAGTTCCTAGCAGTAAACTATTTGACCATTAAAATTGTTAAATATATAGGGGGATGGTATATTTGATTCGCCCAATTGGCTGCACTTTATTCCTAAATTGGAGATGTTTAAGTTTGCAACGCATCAATGGATGTCAATGACCACGAGGCTTCATTAACCAATGCACTGTACTGTAATCATCAATCCGGGTTCTCCCGTCTTCTAACAGAGATAATAACTTGTAATAGCTGTCTAAAGACAGCATAGACAACAAATTAGCTTACTTTTAACGTGGTTCATTTTACTTTTGCGCGTTTTTTTTATCAAGAGATACAGTTGTATGTATTTTTTGCTTTTGTTTATGCTTTATTTAACACTTGAGAGCTGTTAAACACCAGCATGCATCTTGAGTTTCGCCTAATACTATTGGTAAAGTACTAAATGAACCAATATACATGTAGTATATATCCTTTGTTGATCCTGTTGATGTTTAAGAATGACTTAGTTACTGTTTAGGTATTCAAAGTTAAAATGTCATAGACATGAGCTAATCTGTTATTTAAATACAAATATCAGATGTTTTCTTGCAATCATGTGTTCCCTTATTACTTTTGCATGTTGTTGTTTTAGTTAGTCCTGGTGTGATAACAGATTGATCTATTTTCTTGGGCATTACCAGAAGCATTAGCTGCAGTAAATTAAGCACATACAATTGTACCTGCTAGGCGATGTTTGTATGTTCCCACTTATATTTGGTAAGACTTATGAAAAATCTGGATGGCAGGATACACGATATAATGGTTAAAGCCCACATATGGCACGGTACTGAATTCCCTTCGTCCATGGATATAAACTGACATTTGAATTCCGTCACCTCCGCCAATTTGATATGGCGTTTCTCGTGAAAATATTGAAAACGTAATAAAATATTGATGCGAGTCGTTATGAGGCATGCAACGTTGGGCTTTTCCCTATTCATGCCGAAAAATTTGAGTTTTCCTGCAAGAGCCACGTCCAACGTTTTGAATTTTGGAAACTGTGCAGCACAAAGAAACGTGAATTCGCTGATAAATTCTTGACTTGCAGTTTGATGATTGAGATAATTTAAACGTTTACTGTAACACGAGTGACAGTTGAATGTGCAACGGTGGATAAAGTGACTGGCATGCCTACAGTCTCTCATAGACCATTCAATATAAAACCGAACAGTGCAATAGGGAATTTCTCTTCTTGTAACCCATGACGTGAATTCCCTTTCGCGTTTCTACTTCTAACTGTCCATGAATTTGGCTCCTTCGTCTGTCCCTGAAAAGCAGAGCCAGTTAAGATGCCAGAGCTTTTATTTTTAGACATTCACATTTAAAAATTCAGGTATTAAATTTTAAAAAACGCCTTGAAATATTCTCAGATAAATTTAAATTTATTAACTGACAGCCCTGAGATAAATCACCTCCTGACCATTCTTGACCTAAATACTTTTGCCATGTATTCCACAGGACCTAAAAAATTTAGGAAAGTCAGGGGAATTAAGGGGATTTCTTAACTTCAAACATAATTTCAAAATTAGAGGTTTATGGGTCCTCACAAAAAAGAAATGCATGTAGATTAAGCTTGTATTTCATTTTCAAATGCATTGATAAATGTATAAAAATTCATTCAAGTTGAAATGCCCTCATCAGTGTATTTAAACAATGTAATGATTTGAGATGCATATTGCATTTCTTCTTAGATGTTGTTTCAACTTGAATACATTGTCATTATACTTTTCTCTGTATGGGAAAGCTCTACACCTCAATGGAAGATAATTTTTCTAACCTGGAAAACCTTTGAACCCAGTCTTTTTCTATTTGTGCTCTTGTTATCCGTATATTATTTTAATGAAGTTTAGAAGTAACCTATTTTGGCGTCTCGCTTTCTTAGCTATATTGTGATAAAATTATAAAATCCGCCATTTTTCATTGCCACTTGTCGTCATATTTGTATAAACCCTCGTCCTTTGATGTGGTACAGTTCATCTCATCTGACCATTGAACTTTTGACTTATTGACTTACCACAAATTCACGCTCAGAAGAGGCTCATCCTTGTGGGCATGAACGCTTAAATCACCCTACCTAATTTTTCGAGGACTTCCTTTGTCTGTTTACCTCAACTTTTCAAACTTTCAATTTATGCACACGAGTGTTTTTGGAGCGAAGAAATAGGGAAAATTCAATTGGGGGGAGGGGAAAAGGCGAGAAAACTGCAGAAAACGGGGAAATCAGATTGGTCTTCAAAATTGAATCCTTCTTTTCTTCACTCCACGCCATAGTTTCGCCCTGCACCACCCTTGTTCCTATTATAGAGTATCCCCCAAACTCCCTCGACATATTGCAAACTGTTATTTCCTTAGCTTAGGGCGGTATTACTGGTGCCTGTTGTATGAAATGGTCGGGCAGCTGAGTTTATATTGATCTTCAAATAGCTCGTTGCTGTTGCCTGCGTGCTGTCACGTTTTCCCATCTGATTACAATACATTGAGAAAACTGCTCCGAGTACTGCTGGCTAGTATACTGCTGTCAGTCCTCTGTGTGGATTGCGAATGAGAGGTGAGGAAAAAAGCACTCTGCTTGCTCCCAGCTTCCAATATCGAGCGGAAGTGTGACATGGCCATATTGAGGAAGATTTCTGCCCTTAGACGTCTTAATCTGCTGCTTCCATTGACTGATTTAAAAAAAAAAGAAGTCAGAATTGAATGTTCTCCATGCAATAGGCGACATTGTGCCTCCAGTAGCTTACTGTTCCTACTAATGAAAATCCACAATCAGCGCAGTGATTAGGTGCTCGACTAATATACGTAAGAGTATGCTGATGCTTTGTTGGCTTTTTAAAATCGCGTTCACTTTTATCTGGGAGGTGGAGCCTCTGCGAAATAATATTCCAACGGAAATACTTAATAATCGTAAAATTCGTAACCATATACTGCGGCCATTCATCTCGTCTCACTGACAGCGGTGTGAAGATGACCACCGTGAAGGGAAAGATGATGATGGATGGATAAATGAAGTTGGGTTTGGCGAAGGCATTGAGCTGAAACATGCTTCGAGCGAAAAACAATTTGTACGGTTCTTGACAATGGCTGGCTTTAGACAAGCATTCGCAATGCGGAAGGGACATTAGGTGAAGCTCATTCATCAATCGAAGCTATGTTGTAATGCTATACTCAATAATTGCAAAATTAGGTGAGGTTGTGTAATAAACTGTATGACACATGTTCAGCGCCTTATATTCGAAGACGCAGGTTTTGTTCTACCAATGTTTTGGTAGTTTGGCAAGTATTCTTTGGCAATTATGTTGAAATACTTTTCAATATCAGACACTGTAGTTTTGCAAAAATTACCACTTATGCTTTATATATGACGTTTTTTAGTTTATTTTTGTGAGTGGACATCATCCTGTTTAATAAAAAGATGTCACTAATTAGTCATTCTTTTCCATACTTATTGACATAGTTAAATATCAAGACAACATCGTCTTTCAACGGAGTTATTTAAATATAGCCATCTATTAAATACATGTACAATGTCAAATTTCGAGCATTTCAAAAAACTACATTTAATACAGTGGTCCCCAACCTTTTTATCGCTGCGGACCGGTCAACGTTTCATAATTTTACCGCGGCCCGCTGAGGGGGAGACGTTGATTGTTTATATTTTAGATTGTTTTGATTAAATAATTTTAATTTAATTGTATTTAAACATGCCTTCAAAATAAAATAGTTACACCAAAAAATGAATATAATGTGATTTAACATTTTAACTCACTAGAACGCTAAAGCAATG
>JAQIXS010001430.1:0-30181 GCA_034700785.1 Rossiulus vilnensis | reverse complement strand
GAAGCGAAAAAATTCACTATTTACCGGTCAATAACAAATCCTTCCCGACCAATTTCGAAACTAGTCACAAAGCTTCTAGGGGGCGCCTCTGTCTCATGAGCCTTTAAAAATGATGCTGAATTGACATTTTGCGTAAATATATTTTGATTAAATTTAATTCGCATGACAGAAAAGCACGCTAGGTGTATTGACTGTAGTATTTTTAGTCATTTTTAAGAGGAAATGAATAGCAGTGCCCGATATAGCCACATATAATTTGACAAAAATGCATTTCCTCTGATTGGATGCGAGGATTAAAAGCATACTAACATGGTGACCGATCTATTAATTAGTTTTCGATAAATGTCTAGTGTAAGAAGTAAAATAAATTAAAGCTACATTTAAATCGTGACTAAAGACCACATTACTTATCGATTTTAAGAGGCAGTTAAATTTATTTTAAAATCAGCTAGAAATATTGCTATTTAATTTGCAAATAATGCATTATGTTACATTGCAGAGGGATTGGAAGCGACTCTTTTAAGTCCGAGATTGGGTTAAAGCTTAAAAGTTGTTTCAGGAAGGAATCTCGATATACGAGCTCAATATGAATAATTATTGGTGTTTTAATATGATTCCATACCTTTTTGATTGCCCAGACTTTTTTTTCACAAGCATATTTTACCTTTACTTGAGTAATTTTGTCGTTGGGACTCAATACAAATTAACAGAGTATGAGTTCCAATATGGCTATCTAATGTAGTTTATATCCTAGAGTTTTGTAAAGTCAGTCGTCTATAAATGGCTAGACTCAAGCTTGCAAATCCCGGCGATGAAGAAGCGCGAAATGCGAGGGATTCAAAGTATTTGGAAATGGCATAGAGTGGTTCAAACTTAAATACTAAACGAGAGTCCCAATATGGCCTTGGCAAATTCCTAATTACCCACAAGCCATTACGATTTTTTAGAAGATGGCGGATGACAGGTAACGCGAGTTCGTTCGCGTCGAATTTTGTGAATTTAACTAATTATACCAGCTCGTTTTCGGTAGTCGCGAGTGATTAAGTGATATTGTGACTCTTGACGGATGCGGTTTTCAGCTCAAAACGATCGTACGTGGGTTCTTCTTCGGTTAAAACAACCATCATTACATTTGGCGTCCAGCCGAGATCCGAAGGTCGAATTGCAGGTAAGACGAATTAGTCTAAATTCCGTTAATTAAATTTTTTTATATTTAATTGCGTGCATTGCATGAATTTTAACGTTAATTAGTGCTTCTAACTGACATGGATTTCACTTGCGCTGGTGATTCCATCAAAATTCTGCTTTATCTGTTGAGTATTCGACCCGCCCACCTGCTAGCATTCCTCATAAATCTTGGAACATGCCAAAGAAAAATCTTTGTCATTTTCATTATTTATTGGCATTCTGTGTAATGTGAATGGGTGGTGGTGTGATTGTCGGGTGAGAGATTAAATGTTGAATTGTGGGTGCGAGCCGGTGCGCGCGCCCCGTTTGAGCATGAAACGTCAAAAGGTATCTATTTGAGCATCGCATTCCAAACATTCCTTTGCCATGGTTCACTCGCCTTGGCAGTGTTGATCTTTTGTCGCTGCTTGTGGGCAGTTTGTGGGCTATAGCTAATTTTGACACGATTTGGGAGGAGATTTTCACTGGGTTCGAGATGAAAACAGATGAAATGTATGAATGTTGCTAAAATTAATGTGAACAGTTCACTCAGGTGCTCTATCGAAGTAGGCCGAGGCCTCGCTTTTGCCCTAAAGGCGAATTCCTCGTTGTATGGCTACAGAAAGCTTAAATGACCAGGAAATCATCAGTTACGAATGTACATGCATGGTAAAGAAGAAACTGATAGAGAATTCGGTTAGAAGATATTTCACTCAATCCAATATCAAACTAGGCTTTGTTGTACCCGTCTGGGACGGGTTTTTCTTGAAAACGTTAAGCTTCAATTCAATACGGTATCCTACAGTCGGACTGAAAATGCCGTGTGGTAGCTTTTTTCTAAGAATTAATATCATTGAAAACTGATATTCTTAATTATTGCTGACTATGGTTATAATAGCCTAGTATGTACACTGCTCAGCATAATTTATGGGATATCAATGAAATTGCACAAATTGGCAAAATAATATTAATTTTTTTAATATATTTGTCTATAATAACATTTTAATTGAACAAAAAATGACTAACTACAAAATTTCCATACATTTTTTTTAAAAAAATAACTAATAGAAAACTGAAAACGGCATTTTTTGGAACACTTTACAAATTTGAAAATATTTTGTAGACTGTACCAGACCTTCACCTCATAGAACATGAAACATTTTTTAGGGAAAAATTAAGAAACTCAAAATTTCCAACGAACAGGAACTAAGAAATGTGCTACTGGATGAATGGGGATAACTCGGTTAAAGAAACAAGACACCTATCGGATGCTTTGCCACAAAGATTGGCTGAATTAAGTGATTAAACATAAAGGTTGTCCAACAAAATATTAATAATCAAATATAAGTACTACTGTACAAACTTATTTCAAAATAGTAAAGTGTCACATCACTTATGTTGCACTTAAAGCATTTTTTTCAGTTTTCCATTACTTGTTGTAATTAAATATCAATGAAAGCAAATTGTGTAGTCAATTGTCAATTTTTGTTCAAATGAAATATAGATATTTAAGGAAGTAATTTGATTTTTACAATTTGTACAATTTTACTGGTGTCCCATCAATTATGTTGGGCACTATATTTGCAACTAAATTACAATGTACCATAGTTTTCAAATATGGCTCAAGTCAGATTTCGTTGCTTTCTAAGAAATTCATCAAATTAAATTACAACTGGCATATTTTACAGTTAGAATTATCTTATATGAAACTATCTCGATCCGGATAGACCAAATGTGGGGGAGGGGGAGTAATAAAGACCAGTATAAATTCTACAAAATTGAATGTTTAATGTAGCTTTGCAATCCATGAAACATGGAATAAACGTTAATTTGTCGAATAGTTCAGTTCATGTTCACAAAACGAAATTGTAATGTACTCACATTTCCATGATTGCACGAAAAGATGCAAAAGTTTAGAAATTCGATTCAAACGTTGTTCATTTCTCTTTTCCTATTAATGTCACCATCATTTCTTGTCCTGGCGAACATTTTCTTCGCAAAAGTAAAATATTTCTTTCGTTTAAAGCAATCATATGGCATTTCTCTTATCTTTAATCGTGGCTCGTAAAACCAATCCATGTTGATAACTGTTGTCAAATTCATGTTGATAACTAACGAAGAACAAAGTCTGTTTAACTCCGTTATCTGTCGTCTTATTTCTTTATCCACTCGCGCGGGTAAAACAAGCAGACGGCCAAATAACTAAACGTATTTCGTACAATTTCGTGGTTTTTGAAGACGGCGGACGACTAATAGGAAAGGGCAAAGTGTAGCCTTAATAGATTTACTTAACGTTGTCCATAAAAATCGGCATTTTGCCAGGTGTGCTAGCTTTCGTTTTTTCCGTTGGGAAACATTCACTGTCGCTCGAATTGTTTCCAGCTTCTGGAATGTTTTCCTATGCTATCAGTGCATGCATCGTTTACCACAGTGCAAATTTCAAAATCCCCTAAATGCGAAAGAAATGCATTGAGAATACATTTTAAATTATTGCCGGGCCGGGGTGCCTAAGGACTGGCAATAAAAACTAACCTATACTATGGTTGAAAAACTTGAAAATATTCTTAAGACAGGAATCGGGGGGAAAACTTTGAAGAAGTTTCCAGAGCTTTAGTGCCTTGAAGAAACCTTTAAGACCAGATCGTGATTAAATGCTGTACATGTAGCTGCTAGAGCTCACCTGATGTGGAATGATAAAGGATGTGCATGTTGCTTGCTGCCTCCATGGTGTTGCTTGCAGAGTGCCTCAAGACCATGCACGTTTGCCGCATGTTGCTACATGGTCGCTCCTGTTTAGACTGTTTACCTTCCGCTAAATTGCACGGAATTGGCAGGCTTGCAGTTGGCAGCCGCACTCACGTTCCAGAACCCGTTGTGCTTCCAGGTCCTTCCGGCCGGCAGATGATGCCCCCGCCAGCGCCGGCTGAGCCCCCGGCCGCCCAGCATGCCCCCCAGGAGCCCCGAGAATGAGCCAGGAATTCCTCCCCTTGTGCGATGTCCTCTTCAACATCATCTCGCTGGCCTCCTACTTCTGCGACGTCGTGTTCGACCTCATCGCCGTCTACACGCTCTACGAGCAGCGCCAGTTCGCCTGGTTCGGCGTCGCCCTGGGCTGCGTGGCCGCGTCCCTGCTTGCCAGCCAGATCCTGTCGCTCAAGTGGCACCTCAAGGACGACAATTACAAGCAGTGCAGCTTGGCTGCTGTGCTCGCCGTCCACACGCTGCAAAGCGGAGTCCTCTGGCGCTACTTCAAGCTCTTCGTGCCCGTGGAGCTGCGCCACGTGAAGAGGGCCGTGCGCGACCTCTGCCTCCTGCGCCTCACGCACGCCTTCTGCGAGGCCGCTCCCATGCTCCTTATCCAGCTGCACTTTATGTGGGGCACGCAGGCTGCATCAGAGCTCACCCAACTCAACCTGGTCTCAGCCGTGCTCTCCCTCTTCAGCGTCTGCTGGGCCCTCGCCTCCTTCAACAAGCACATCCGCCAGCGTCACCTGCACAAGCTGGTGCTTACCTGGCTCGGCGTCATCTACCAGTTCCTGTGGCGCCTGGGAACCGTGTGCTCCCGCGTGGTGGCGCTCTCGCTCTACGCCAGCCTCTACCACTTCTGGGTGTTCCTGGTCATCGGCCTGCACTGGGCCAGCATGTTCCTCTGGCTGGTGGCCCCCAAGAACGTGTTCCACGGCGAGAGGCTGCCCCGCGCCAAGAAGGGCCTCCTGGCGCTGCTCATCTCCTACGTCTACGTCTTCTGCTACGTCAACCTGCAGGAGTCGAACGGGCGCCAGAAGATGGCCGCCTTCTACGTGACAATGTTCCTGGAGAACACGCTGCTCATGACCGTCTGGCTGGGCCAGCAGGCGGGCGAGCCTTGGTTCAAGTACGTGGGGGTGGTGGCCGTGTGGGGCGGATTCGCCTTCGGCATCACCTTCATGCTGCTCTACTACAGGTACTTCCACGTGCGCAGACTTGAGCACTGTAGACCAGTGCCCAAGAGCCTCGCGGCGCAGTCGGTGTGTACCTCGTGCAGGATGGGCTCCTGCTCAGAGCACTCGGAGCTCACCACTCTCGCCTACCTGTGCAGCGACACATCAATAAGCGAACACGGCAAGGGCCTGGCCAGCAGACACCTGAACGGTTTCGAGCAGAACGGCATCGCGTACATTCCAGGCGTCTTTAACTGCAGGCTGAACCCGGCCTTCAAGCGCAAGAAGAAGAAGCCAACGACTTTCATCCCTGTGCCGGTGCCCCCCATGGCCATGCACCCCAACGGCCGAGCACCGACTGCAGCCAAGAAGGCGGATGTGCCCTTCTGGAAGCGACCCCTGCCCCGCGACACGGATACCGATGCCAGCACGAGGGTAGACATCCAGCAGAAGCTGCAGGAGAAAAAGCGGCAGCAACTCCAAGAGCTGAGGGTCATTGAGGAGGAGATCAAGCAGGGCAAGCTGCAGCGCCCCCACCCCACGGACATCAGCGAGCAGGGCACCCTCCGGCAGCCCATCCCCAAGGCCAAGAAGCAGCCCTGGGTGCCGCCCGAGATGCAGCGCTGTGCCCCCAAGTTTCGCTCCAAGACCCCAGAGATCCTCCTCGCTCCCCACTACCTGGAACACACCCGCATCTACTACGACTACAGCGAGGAGAAGTGGAGGTTCGCCCCCCAGCTGCCCACGGTCATCTCAGCTGCACCCGACCCCGAGACCGCCAAGGGCCTCTACAAGTCGTGCCGAGCAACCTCCGACCTCGACAGCCAGGTGTCGCTGCCCAGGTCCTACACCCTGCCCCGAGAGTTTCGATATCACCGCAAGCCGAAGGCCCGTAGGACGTTGAGGCCCGAGCACTTCGTTACATCCACCAACTCCAGCGATGGAGACGTGGACTCTGGGGATGAAAACGAGGTTGACGGAGCCCAGAAGTCCACCTACCGCAATCCACAGCCCGCGATGGGTCCCAGAGCGAGGCCCCCCGGGCCACTGTACAACTTGCATGAGACCAAACTGTAGCCCTAGGGCCCTGGCAGTCATGCGTATAAAACTGCACTATCTCAAAGATCTACATGCAGTACTTCAATCTTTTACAGTCACGTGCAACAAATTAGCTGTTAAGGAAACAATTTGTGTTGAATTCCGTGCACCGAATTAACGCTCATGTCTAGTGAAACCGTTTGTTTCAAAGCTAAAGGAACTTACACATTATTGACTAGTGTTAATTTGGTGCATGGAATTCAATTGCAATTATTTCCTGGCAATCTCGTGTAATAAAGGTTTCAGACTAGTTCGTTTATGTTGCTAATTGTTTGCACATGACTGTATGTAAGGTTCTTAGTTTTAGATGATGGCAGACGACTTTAACCAAATGTGGCAGAACACAATGATCTATAGACTTAACTCTCGTAGTCATCCTGTGGGAAGCCCAAAGAATCTCGAGCTTTTCAAACACATTTCATATCAGTTATCAAAGTCCTTTTACCAACATTTCTGGCTTTTAATGAAAATGTTAATCTTGCTAACCCAGTGATCCAAAAATGTCACGAATTCACAGTAATAACACATTTTCAATAATAGTAGAAATCTTGTTCCATTATCTCTAGTTTACCTACAGATCAAACCACCCTTGCCTCAGCGAGTCTGAGCACAATCTCAAAATAAGCAACTCCACACGTTATTCACACATACATGTATAGGCATTATTTAGAAGCAATTTGACAATATACATTAACAACGAGATGTATCTGGAGCACGACTTTGACCACGTGATCTAAAACCTGATGACAAAATTTTCGATGCGGTGTCCGTCTTGCTAAAGACGGATTTATCAGTTCCCTAATCAAGTCAGGTCTTGCAATTAATAACTTCGGAAAATATTCTCAAAAATGTCAAGGAAAGCTTTTGAAATTCATAATACTTGTTAATACTCAAAATATAATAGGCCTAATACTTGTGAATTTTGATATAGGAATGATGAAGTTGTGAGCTTTATACTTGTAAGTCATTTCTAACTTGCTATGGTTAAGTTATGAAATTGAATATAAAGTTGCTGAGCGTATATTCTAGATTGAATGGAAGGAAGTTGGCAATCTAAACAGTTCCGAAAAGGATTGCAGGTTTGGCTGTTAATTGACTACTCATAACTTATTTTTCTAGAATTTTTATGTAAGAATTGCACTGACAGTCATTCTAAAAGCAATATTTTTCAACCTTGTTTGCACCCCTTATAGTTGCAGTAATTTGACTGCCAGCCTTAATAAGCAACGAGATTAAAAATGATCTGACAATGACCAGTAGGCCTAGCGAAGCGTGAGGTCTTTTGTCCATATCTTCATCGCCTTTAGTCAGGTTAACGACGCCCTCCAATGTACGAGCATGGCAGCTCTAACTGCCAACCAACCTGTTTAGCAGGTTGTGTACGTTTTTGTTTTCCTTAGTTTTATAAGGATGATTGTTTTTTATTTACAATAAAGCGTTTTTGATAGTGTACTTGGTGGTTGTCATTCTTCCTAAAGGAGTTTTGCCAGAGGTATAAAGGAATCTGTTTATTAATTCATAATAAATTACTACGTGGTGAAAATTTCAACATGAGCCTAGAGAAAAAACAGAATATTTCCAACGATCATTTACAGCAAAAGTTAGAACTTTGACATGATTTTACAGGATACGAAACATGTTACAATTGGTAGTCTGGCTGCAGGATTGACCCAGCTCATTTTCTACAAGTTGTCAACCCGATTTGTCAAAGTAAATAAATGCAGTATGCACGCAGAGGTATATTGTAACAATCGGGCTAAATATGCACATCTGAAATTTTGCTATATAGTTGGTGTTTATGCTCACGGTTGTAAAATACTGAAATACCATAAGTAGTATTCTTTCAACAATGTCACCATTGCAGATGAGGACAGTAAATTCATCTCTTAATGACTAGTTTCTGTGTAATTGCACTGATTTATAGACAACACAAAAATGAAGAAGGACATGCCAAATTTTGGCATGATATCACTTTTGTCAGTATAAAACAATGACTTAAAATTGAAGCTTCTGTTTTCAGGACTAAATCTGTCTGAACTGTTCAAATATTTATAAAACTTCTTTTATTGATCTTCCATAGAAGCAATCACATCTTAAGTTTAATTATCCTGCGGGACGTTATACAATCACTGTCTTTCAAGAACTCTTGTTGATATCTTGAATTGTGCTTATAGAGATATTTAATTTAATTTAACTGAAATTAGTCAAACGTTTGAAGTAAAAACAGTTTTACAACTGCAAAAATGTTGTTTCATATATCCCATGTCTGGAGTGATTCTTGGAGGATTTCCATAATCCAAATAGGTGGGTGTACCCGATCTTGTGCTACAATTGGTTTGCCTGTTTAGGAGACAGTAGTTGAGTTAATCATCAGGAAAGCATGCAGTGCACCATACAATTGCAGCTGGATCCTTTTTGGATTTGATGTCGGCAGTTTAATGAAACTTTGGTAATCAGGTTCGCCGGAAGTGATAATTTGGAATATCTTGAATCATCATTTTCTATTCTCACGAAGGCTTTTATAAGGACTGTCATTTTGAAATCGGCCAAACCCGGTTGATATTGAATTAACTTTGGACAATCAGTATTCTATAATTTAATTGGTTCAACAAGCCTTCAAACAGCTTTAACAGCACTAATAAAATATCAGCGTTACAGAGTTTAAAACACTGAATGCATTTATTTCTGAATCGTTAGCCTCGATGTCAGGGTTAGAAAAGCGTAAACACTTTCATGATGCCCTACTGACTAGAATTTGCAGTCTTGTGGGTGGCTACTTAAACTTGCAATACCGTTGAGGTACATGTACTTGCTAGTGCACCTTGGTTGAACGGGCATTAGTCATATCAGTTTTGACGATAAGTGATGGTCACAGTAGTCCATTTTGACGTTGGGCTTTCAACCATTTAGAGGCGCGTTTCTATGCTCATTCAGCAGCTGGTTAGTTGTCAGGACACCCCTTCTTATTTTGCCTGCAAAATTCGTTTGGCTCATTGGGCGAGTTCATTCTGGACAATAGAGGCACTGGCTCAGAAATTCTGCTGGAATGTAACACCGTCGAGTCTGTGCACCAGTAATCAGCCCTGGTTGATTAGAACACGTGGCACGCCTTCCCTCAGCTTGTGGATGAAAACGGTTCAGTTCTGCGATTTGAGCACTTGGACACGAGCGCCGGCCTACTGGCTTGATTTTTATCTTGGGTTTTCTGAAAGCAAAGTAGCGACATTGTTTAATGTAGGAGTTATATGTACCTAATAAGACAAATTCCTCACAAGACTGAGAAGTGGTTTGGTTTGCTGGCAAAAGTTGGTATCTTCCTAGTAGTGTTATCAATCATGACTTAATTCAGTGTTTCTTTACTCTGAATTGATATTTTGTACATAATTCCACTTAAATAGTTTATACATTAATAAATAAGTTAACATAATGACATACGAAAAGGTCATACATTATCGACCACGAGTGAAAGGTAAGGAAGCCAAAGTTATAAACCGGAAGTGCAAAAAAAGATAAAGCATAATCTGTGAGACAAAACAATTTAGTCACTTAATAATCTTATCATATTTTAATACTATTTAAAAACAATTTTGCACCACACTTCTTGCTTCAGTTGCACTACAATTGATCATTATTTTCAATTGCATATGATGATTGCCATCCTTTAGACTTACCACTACGATTTCACAGTGCATCTCGATTAATCGGATTGATCGGTTCATAGCAAGGAGCCTCCACGTTGCTGTTGTTGTTCTGTGGGTCTGTTTTCTCCACCTTGTTGGCCCTTTGCCGAACGGAATCCACCACATCTAAGAGGTTTTTGGCGTCCATCGCCAGCACATGGCCGGCGGACAACATCCCTTTCCGAAACTCCCCTTCGACAGTCGTTGAGCTATACTGCTGGGCACGCTTCATGGAGTTGACGAGTTCGACCATGTCCTTGCTTAGTACCTTATGTGCCATTTCAATCTAAATAATACGAAATCGCGAAAATCAAACATTGGCAAATTCGTGAAAGACGTAAACGTAGCGTGCTTGTAGTAAGGGGTATCCTGAATAGTTATTCCTTTTTTTTTTGGAAATACTGGTTTTAATCTTTTAAATAATCTTATTTAGGAATGTCAAAATTGAGTTAGTCTATGCTTTTTACAACCTAGTAACTAACGATTTCATGACTTCTTGATCAGTTATACTGCATATAATGACAATCACTCGTTCTTATAATAAACAGCATTTCTCCAAAATACTTTACCTCTCTATGAGTTGCTGGGGGTAACTGGGAAACCAACTCATCCACACTGCCTAGCAGGCCTCGTAGTTCGATTCCCACTTTCTGAAATTTGAAGAATAGTTTTAAATATTCCGCTGTATGCTCCAGGATAATACAGAAGTTCTTTTCTCATTTGTGGATAAGCTTACCTTTACTAATTCTAAATAGTCGGAAGACCTTGACATCTGTACTCCTTTAGACATCTGCATGACTGCTCGCACCACATTGGTCGTGTATTCATATGCTTTATCATTGGTGCGATCAATGTCTGCAGTTGGCAGTTGCTCCAGTTTCTGAAAGAGAATTTCTGTTAATTTCCATTCTATGGGGTATAAATGGTTTTTTTATCCACGAATAAATTATTTTAGGGAACGTGCTGGACTTGTTAAGATAATTTAAAATAATGTAAGTTGTCGTCACAATTCTACGGCAGATGTTTGTCAGATAAAACTGATGGCTCTCAGATACACTTATTTCATTTCTAGTTGGAGAATAGGGGGCGAAATTCGCTCACCTTTGTTGCTGCCTGTGAATCCGAACTGTCGTTGTCTTCACTTACTGAAAACGCGAATTAATAGTATCATTTAAGTACAGTAATTAACTGCCTTGTAAATTTTTGTTTTTCTCGACTTACTTCGCTCTCGAGAGACTGGAGATCCATGGTTGCTGACCCCACTACTGCTGTGAACTGGTGAACTTGAGATGCCTTCTAAGCTGTCGGTGTCAGATTTGTCTGACCGATCACTGCACGATAAACGCTTCCGCTGAAATGGCAAAAGTTATTTACGCCCATTGTCTATCTAAGAATGTGAAACGTTGCGATACTTTAAAATTTCGTTCATATTTTGGATCGTGATTCGTGTTATGGGCATTATTTTTTTCAAATAAATTGAAAGGTTCCTAATTGCATAGGTATCAGTTGGCGAGACCCTCTGAGTTTTTAACTTACAAAATTACTTTCTTCTTCCTGCAACCATTTCGAATCTTCCTCGGATTCCTTTTTCTGCTGCCGAAGCCGCTGCTCGAGCACCCGTTGATCGTAATCTGGCACTTCCTTTGCCTGATCGTCCAGATCTGAACCTTCTTCTTTCTAACGGTTAGCCATATCCAAATTAACATTAAAATATTTTCCAACATATTTATGGGATAATAATATGCAAGTAATAAAGAATCGTGCTAATAATGCGGATGCTGAATACGTCAAATGCACGGATATCGTTACGTAAACAGCCACGCAAATTACAGTTAAATGCACTCACGGGACGAGCAAGCAAGACTGGTGGCTCATTCTTGGCCTTGTTAAAATAAAAGCACAAACGAAACTTGGCAATCCAACTCAAAAATTATGCACAAGTGGATGCGGTTTCATGCCTATATATATACTATAAAAGGTATCTTATCCAAACTTGTGACCATGCGGAACTGAACAACAAATTCTTCCTGTCATTGGTGCAGAAATTTCAGGAATGCATGAAAACCATGCAGGTAAAAATAATAAAAATGTTTAAATAAACAGGAAGTAATCACTGCTTAAATTCAACAACAATGATCTATTGTTTTTGGTCTCCCAACCTCTCCTGGACCCTTCCACCTGGGGGATTCGGGAATGAAGTTAACTGTAACCGTGTTATTAGCCGATGCCGGTACAGTGTAAGATCCTGCCTGAGGGAGTGCTGTCTCTCGCAGAATCTGCGCCAAAACATCCGAATTCTGAGCCACGATATATGTCGCTGGTGCCATCTGTGCCAGAGGTGGATTAGTCTTCTCCATACAGTAGCGAGCAGGCTAATAGAATAATGTTTAGCAAGAATTAGAGTTGACCAAATTTTTATGCAATGATCACAAGTGTATTGCCAAAACAGCCTATGACCACAAATTGAAAATAATTCTGCCAGTAAATTTAAAGAAACTATCTTAGACAATTATCATATGAATACTTAGGAACTTACTTTGGGTGGGGGCTCATCAGATCCAGTTGATCCTATTAAACGGAAAAATGTCATCGATGAAGATTTTTGTTTGCCACAGCAGATACTCTTGCTTTGTTTATGCAGCACTTTAAATTGAAATTACCCCATGACATGGTTTGCAGTCTTCTGTGCTCCCTTCGCAGCATTTCCTTGGTCTGGCTTCGTTCTTCTTCCAGGATCTCACTACGAACAAAATTGTAGTAGTCAGGTTTGAAAATTTATTTCTAAGACCATTATATAATTTTCAACACATTACACTGTGCTAGTACTATGAACATGAATGAATCTTCAAACCAATGATGTTTCAAAGAGCTAAGCATTCTCTGCTAACATTAATAGAATATAGATGGTGGACAGTGGAAGTAGGTTTAATGTTGAAAATGTAAGTTGAAAATGTAGGTCCAAATTTGTCGCCATTTTCCACTTGATATTCTGCTTTAGAATAAACGTAACTGACCTTAGCGTGCTTTTGATGACTTGAAAGGTGGGCCGTTTTGATGGCTCACATGACCAGCATTGAGACATCAGGCTGTAGAGTCTGGGCGGACAATCTTGGGGCAGGGGCAGCCGCTCCCCGTTTTGGATCTTTGAGATAACGTCGTTGTTTTTCACCCCTTGGAACGGTTTGATACCCATCATGAGAATCTCCCACATGCACACGCCAAACATCCACACATCACTGGCCGTTGTGAACCGCCGGAAATTAATGGACTCTGGTGCCATCCACTTGATGGGCAGCTTGCCCTTGGACGCCTTGTAGTATGACTGCTCCAGCCAACGCGACAGCCCAAAGTCGGCCAGCTTGACGCAGTCCTTAGAGGACACCAATACATTCCTAGCTGCAATATCTCTGCAATGGAATAGTTGTAGTCAATGATGAATCCAGCCCAGAAATCATGCAATACTATAAAGATGTTAAGACTAGCTCACCGATGCACAAATTTTTTACTCTCCAGATAGGATAATGCTGTACTTAGTTGAAACGCAAACAGAATTAGTGTAGACAAATCTATATTATGCTTGTTGTTTTGTAGGTAAGCACGCATCTGGAAAAAGATACAAGTTAGTATGTCGAAAACGTCTGACAACTCATACAGTTTTATTTACAGAAACCGTAGTGAGTCCTGGCTGGTAATCAATGAATATTATCATTTTGGAAAATCCCATGGGTTTTGCAAACAATCTCCCCCTCCTGCCCCCGTTCTAAAATTCATTACCTCTCCATGTTTAGCAAGCTCCATGACTATCCATATTGGGCTGTCCGAACAGATTCCGATCAATTTAATAATGTTTGGATGATCAAACTGTTGCATTATATCTGTAACAAGCAAGAAGTCAACAGGTTAGTCTTTTCTCTGAGCCCGACTGTAAAATACTATGCTGCAAACGTATATAAAAGCATACTCACAGGCTTCTTCTAGGAATTTCTCTCCCATGGAATCTTCACTTTCAACTTTACATGTTTTAATGGCCACTGAAACCATTTGACCATCCTAAAAAGTGGGATAATAAGCAAAGTGAATAAAAATAAATTCGTTACTTCGATCCCAATTTTAAGACTGCTGTCTACAACTTACCTTACAGTGGAATGTTCCTCTATGTACGTCCCCAAATTGGCCCTCTCCAACAATTTCGCCTAGCACAATCCTTTGTCTTGCTAATTCATAGTCTTTTGCTGAAAATAAAACAGAGCACTCAGTGAAAAACTGAACAAGCTCAACGAAAAAGTAGTTTTAGCGGCCAAATGACTGCAAATTCTATAATAATAGCAAACTCTTGACTTATTTCAAAGTAGACGTTGTTTGAAAAATAATCTACTTACAGCAAAGTTTAATCTTAAATAAAATTGTTTAGAACTTCTTTCTTTGTACATTGCTACTTTGAGAAAAGCCCCAATATATTATAATCCCAAATAACATGCAGTGGATTCTCTATTATCCAGGAGAGAATTATTCCTCCTGGCTTGTCCTGACTAAACTAAATACCGCTATAAGTATTGTCCTTATATGTTTTGTGCCATTTGCATTTTATCCTGTATTAACCAGTGATAATCTGAACAATTGGGTCTATCGTATTTAAATACATTAAACGATAAATGCAAGCTACAGAGAAGCATCCTTACTTGCTGGTGTGGAGTAGTCTCCTTCTTCATCCACTATCTCTGCATAATCTTCTGAAAATTAAAATTAATGTGGTCACTATGCTGGCATTTGTGAGCAGCTTATGGAGGAAAACATTGAACTAATTCGGAAATGTTGTTGAATCTTCACATTTTCGTACCTGTTAACTGTTTGTCCATCCCGGTATCGTCGTGACTTGATGTACCGTTTCTAATTGGGAAGTTACTATTCGGCCTGGAAGGAAAATACTCATTTAATACAAATGATGAATTACTTTCATATTTTTGCTTCTAAGATGTACTTTACCAAACACATTTTCATACCTGTGTTTTGGAGGGTGGGCCTCTGAAAAAAAAATGCACCGTTAGTATCAAAATTAACTAGTTACAGTACATGTACGGTTTGCAAACGAAACAAGAAAACCATCGCAAAAAAATGAAATAATAAATATGCTTGGGTTAAGTAGAATAAGAAGTGAGGTATAAAGTAAAGCTGAGTTAATTAGGTACAGACCTTCTTCCGGTGGTGGTGGTGAACTAGTTTGAGGTAATTTCTGACTGCAAGCTTTTGAAGCAGTTAAGTAGCAGTAAAGAGAAAGGACAGAGCAAATGGTTACTTTGCAGTGAATTACCTCAGCAATGGGAGGATGTAACATCCAACAGGAAGCTCATAGTGAAAAGGCAATGGCAAGGGAGGAGGCTTTTAGCTAAGAAGAATTGTTTTAGATTTGAGGTGAGTCATTTGTTTATTAATAACTCATTATGGTACTGTTTTTGAAAGTATAGGTCGGTTATGAAAGTAGTGTGACTGTTTGAGGAGGCGAAGTATTTGATTGTTGAAATAGAGCATGTACAGTTAGTTCGCATTGGCAGTTTATTTTTTGAGTTATTGAAACTGGTATTCCAAATTCTTTGCATTGTTTGGAATGCTACACCTGATTATTGCATTGTTTGCGAGTATCCCTTAGTTTTATAATTTTTAGATGACATACCTTTCCTGTTCCAAAAAGACTTTTCACATCGTTGTACTAATCTGCAATGTCCGTCGATTAGGTCGGCCATGTTTTCAGCCACCATCATGGATGGACAAGTGATGGTCAAGGCCTGCATGTATAGTCTTTGTTAAAATTCACAATTACACTAAAAAGTTCTGATGTTGGGAAATTGTATTAGGAGAAATACCTCGGAAGCGTTAGCAATTTTTAACTGTAAAATTGTTTTGCCAGCTACCTCGTTAACCAGCGTCTGAATGCCCTGAACTTGCTGGAAGTCAGCAATATGATTTGGCTGAGGAGAATAGAACTTTTATTAATGCCCATTGTGTATTAAGTTCTCAAATTGTAGGAAAACAGGAAATCATACTTCTGATCGCTTGTCCGTTAAATAGCTAATGTGAACTCTTGGACCTATCACTAGTTCAACTGGAATGCTCCATTCAGACTAGGTAAAAGCAAAAATAAAACAAATGATTAATTTGCACAGAACATGCTACAAAGAGCTCAGTTCCTTCAGTCAAAATCTGTTCGTCAATAAAGCTGACAACGTATATACATGTATTTATTATTGGTTCACACAAACTCAGAATTGAAGGAGATGCCAAGACTTTACATATTTGGGTTTGCTTACCCCATATCCGACTTTGAAATATTCTTGATCATACTTCAACACTTTGGAAATGGACTGCAGAAACATTAAAGCGCATTCCTCATCTGTCTGCTGTGAATATTTCTTAAAGCTCTGTTGTACTAGCTTCCTCAAAGATTTTGACTAGAATTTATGGCAAAACAGAATAATCAGACATGGTCCTAATACATCACATGTCGTATTTCAAAAACACATGTTACCTTAATCGTTCCCAACAATGAGGGAGGGATGAATTTCTGCATACCAGGGTCCCTTTCTATATATTCAAAATTAGCTTTTTTGTCCAGAGCGCTGTTGTGAAAGTGGCGCCTACAAATATATATTTATATTTTGAAATGAATACGAATTAAAAATAAATTGGTTTCTATCAATGTAATATTAAAGAATGTACATTGATCCTTTTTGCTTATCAAGAGGACATTGGCTTTTTAGCCAGATCATGAGGATAAGCTAAATTTGCCAGAATTTGCCTGAGATTTATTGTTGCTAAATTTTTTACAGGTTGTTATCCTAAGAGATATAGTGACAAGATAAATATATCATAGGTGGTATTTCGAAAGTTTTTTTCTGAAATTTTGCATGTCTCAGGAATATTTTGGTCAATTAATAAACAAATTTAAAAGTGCATACTGATCGTTATGCAGTTTCAAAGAGGATAACTAGTCGAGTCCAAATGGAAGTTGAGTAGCTAGGAACTTAAAGGAAAATGTTTGAAGGAATCTGTAGATAGATATTTTCACAAGCGTACCTTATTAATAGGCAGCATATCTGGATGGCCCAGTCTAATTCTTTTGGATCAAGCACTAGTTTCAAATAATCTTTCTTGACCTGTTATGAAAAAAATCGTATTATCATTATGAATGAATTTATACATTTTAGATGGAGACAAAACCTTTGTGTTTAGTTGTGAGATGTAAATTTAATGTTTTCAAAACAAAGTGTTAAATGGCCCAGGCACAGAGTGATATTTGATAATGACTATTTTATGATTTAACACAAACATTTTTTATAATTAACCATGTGGTAGATTTTGTTTTACATATGACTACCCTGCTTGCAGCATATGTCATATTACTCTACATGCAATTTATTCCATTCACAAGCATTTAGTAGAAATTAGAAAACCTGGTTTTCTTGCAAACAAGTTCATGTTCACGAGTTCATGAATAGTGTTGCACTAGTGGCAGATATGCCATATCACGTTTATTTATTTTTGTAATCCAAAAGATAGGGAAACGCAAACAGCATATTACAGAATTTCATCAGTTATTGACTATTGCTCAGAACATAATATGAAATATGAAGGTCACTTTAGCTATTTACATTTGCATGCCTCCAAACAATGAAACAGTGCAGTGAGCTCAGTAAAATGGATTCATAAAAAGCTGTTAATTAATAATGAATATTGTTATCCGATTCCTTTCACTAGGCTCTTTCATAAGCGTAATGTATAAAATTGAAATTTACTTGCCTGATCATAAAGGAAGAAAAAAGTATCCTTATCCTGTTTAAATAATTCCTTTAAGCTTCTGGGAACATATCTTATCCGTAACTCGTACCTGGAAAGAGCAAGACATTGTTTGTAAAAAATCACGCAGCTACATGTCTTGTTGGTTGAATGAGAATCGAGACAACTAAATTGGTCACAGCTAATTAACCACTTGTAGAAATGTGCAGGAAACATGCAAAACAGCAACCCGCCTGTTTAACATTATGCTTTCCTTGCGATCAAAACGGGATGCTCAAAGCATGAGACTCTTTGAAAAATTATGTTATCAGCTAATTGTAGTTTGTTGGAGGAAATCGTTAAACGCAACCACCGAGGTGGTAGAAACTGTCATTCTAACCCACTATGGAACTTAAAGCACATTCGGATCCGTACTATTGGTCATTTTTCTTGCATGCCATTCGACATTGGAATGTTCTTCCAAAGGACAGCCTTAAGCTGCATGAAATTCAATTTTACAATGATGTTGGTATACACCCCATTGAGGTGGCAATCACCGAATAATATTAGGTTGATGGATTACACCCCCCTACCACATGGCATATCATTTGAATTGAATTGAAAAGTGAGGTACATGTATCTGGTCATTTATATAGCTTTTTGGTATGGTGTAAAATGCAATTGTCTACTATAGTCAACAGCTTTGCATGATCAAGAGAAATTTACCTATTTGCTAGAATAATCGTTTGTCATCAATAATTTTTCGCGTTTATTTTGTTTATGGGAAGTTTAGACGATTACTGTTTGTGCCTATGACACTTTTGATCTGTCTTTTCTAATGCGCATTAAAGTTCACGAGCAAAATATGTCCCAAAATGTTTCTTTAATGAAATGGCATAATTCTGAATTACAAGAAACTGAAAGTTTTCTTGTGAGCAGCTGGGTGCCAATTTTAATCATTTAAACCTGGATCTCCTCCTCCTTGATTGGGAGAACCCAGGCAGTTAAATTGGGTGGAGTTACCTCGGATTTTGTGGCGGTTTCTAGTGTAGTGCCCCAAGGTAGTGCCTATGTTTTTTTTTGTTTAACTTATTTATGGAGGAATTATTGACATCTATTTACCAAACTCCAGTTTTGGCCTATGGCAGAGGACACTAAATTATTTAACCGGGCTGATGTACTGGATCAGCAATTGTCCCTTCAGGCATCTTTAAATAAAATTGTTGCCTGGTCACAGGAGTGGCAGCTCTTCTTGGAAAGGGAGAAGTGCTGCAAAATACACTCAGGGTCTCCTATGTGCATTTTGCATCAGGAGGATTAAGACTGATTTAAGGTCTTGCTTGAAGTATTTAAATGGATTAACCTATACGGCCTCTCCGGCCCTTGTTACAATGTTGCTGAGTCCAGCTTCTCTAGATGTCATCAAAAGCAATTATTTTGGCCTACAGCGCACAAAAACTGTTGGCATAAATGTTTTTCGACTCGTGTTGGTAGAATTTGGAACCAGCTTTCAGAGAATGTCATCGGGGTTAAAACACTCTCGGAATGTATAAACCAATTAAGTGTTATTAATCTTGAAAGATTTTTGTAGACACATGTTCTGAATCTCATCCTTTCTTTTAATTGATCAATGTTATGTGGCAGTGTTTCAGTGTTGTTATTTTTCAACCATCACCGACCTTTACCCTGCACTTTTATGGAAATTAATTATTATTATTATTAAATTAAGGTTACCTAAATATTGCTTTCAAGAGTGTGCAACCATTTCAGAGATATGCGAAGGTAGTGTCATGTACATTACTATGTTTGATCAAACCTAGTGCTTATCTACTCTCATGTTTTATTCAGTTCCCATCAGGCTGCGACAAATGAAGGCTTGGCGTACGTTAAATTTTACCGTAAATTACGTATTCTGTCGGGGTTCAAGCGCACGTCGATATTTGGAAACATGCGTTTAAACAGGCCTTTTCGCTGTATTCGTGTTTGCGAGCGCTGTAATATCATAAACGATTTAATGCTATCTGTCAGTCATTAAAACACATGGCATGGTGCCACGCAAAAGTTTTTTTCGATGCCCTTTCAGAGGAATAGCAATTACTCTTTTTGTTGCCCAAAGAGTTTGCTGGTACTGTATTTTCTCCTGTTAGTAACCTTGATGGTGTTTACCACACATGTAAACCTGAGGCTGCAGAAGACTTTCACTGTCAGTGTTATTCACTATGGATTGCCGTTGGTGTAATGGATTCTTTTCCAGATATTGGATTCTTTTCCAGGAGCAGTTGTTAAGAGATGTACATTTCGTATATCATACCGTGAGCACCTTGTCCTGAAGGATAAATTTGCCTGCTGCAGCATATAAAACCCCATTTGAGAAACATGAATTTGGGTGAGCGTGCCATAAGCTACATACAGCATATGCGAGGAATGGATTATTGGTTAAACACCTGTTGATGCAGCATGAAAACGGGTCAGTATTTCTCCCAGAAAAGGGATAGTCAAAACTCATGTATCGTTTGTGGTTTTTTAATAGGTGGCGATGATAATTAACCCCATATTTGGGTCAACCAGGAAAACTCGACTCCATTATGCAGGAATTCATGCCCCTAGCCCAATCCACCATCCCACCCATTTAGATTTAAGAATTTAACAATAGGTGTGTTTTTTTCTCTTTCGGTTTTTACTGTAAATTTATGACAATGTGGTTCACCTTCTTCTGTTATTCTCTCAACGAAATGAGGAAATTGAAAGGTGAAATAGAGACACTGCAAACAGGTGCTTGGGATGGGATAACACTGTTATTTTTGACGCGAGATTTTCTGACATATCAAGGTTGAAATAAGAGAAGAGTCCTTCGACTTTTTGCATCTCAATGAAATTAGTTTTGTAAGCCTGCCTACTCTACGATGCCTGGCATTGATGCTGGCACCAGAAAATTGACAAAAAAAATCTGACAACTGTACTGTCATATCTTTTCGTGTTCAATGTTCATTTGAATTTTATCTTTCCATTTTTAGTATCCAGATTCTATTTGAAGTTAAAGTATATCGTTAAAAGTGTATTTCTCATTTCAGAGGTTCCATCCCAAATTGAATGGTTTTCACTGACCAAGATTTAAAGTAAACCATTCAATATTTGAAGTTTTGTTGAGAAATTCTTAAATATCCATAAACCAATTATTTAATAAATGACATCCAAAATAAACATGCAGCATTTAATGCAATTTGAAATGCAGGCAGTAATTTGTTGTAAATTCTGAATATTTTTTGTAATGTCTATCATTTTTAGGGGGAGGGGGCAAAGAGGGTTCCATGTGTTTACATCGGAAATTTTAAGTCTCATGGCAATCACATCGCGAATGGACTGTCTTAAAAGTCAAAAAGCGCTAAAAGAACTTTCAATAAATATTTCCATAAACTGCTGAAAGCGAACCTAATCTACGCTAAGAAAACGTAACGGCTTTATATGTAAACGAATGATCTTTGGTACTTCGTTTAACTTTACTTTCGCAACCGCCATCTGATTGTTCGCTAGGTAGACATGTGCTTCGTTCTCCATCACCATGTTTCAGGAAAGTTAAAATGTTTATTGGTCATAAGTTTCATAACCATATGTCTTGGTAAAAGGGCATCTTTCATCAGCTGAATAATGTATAAAAGTACATTATATAATAACAAAAGCTTAAGCACACTAAAGCACATGTAAGTTTGAAAATGGTCTATTCGGTGCCTTTTTCGTCCGAACTGGCCAAATATTTTACCTCCCTAATTTCAGCATGGCTTTTATGGATTAACCACAATACGTTCCAAAGCAGCAAGAATCTTAACGCTATTTTTCGAGCTTACAATCTCATTGCTGTCATGGGACTCCACGAAGCCTCTGGCAATACTGTCAAAAAATGGTTTTGGGACTGCCAGATACAAAAAATCGTCGAATAACGTTTGGAGTCAGACTGTCCCACCTGTGCGGTAAAGAGTGTGAATTCTATGCAAGCTTGATTAATGACTGCTAGCAACATTGGTATGCGCCAATCCCTTCATTCAGGTGGGCAGTTTCCGCTTTATTGGCTTGCGGCTACAGTTGTTCACCTTGACCGCCTTAGACACACTTTCCCATTTATCTTACATGCTGTTCCATTCACGAGTAGATGGATTGCCTGCTGTAGCACTGTCCAGCAAAGAGGCTCTTGTGGCGACTGCTGGCAAATGTCTTGGCTTAGAGCACAAGACGAACTTGTACTTCATTGAATTAGTTACCAAGGGGATGCCAACACCACATGGACATTTCTTCATAATTAGTCATTGGTGTTTTTTTTTTTAAGTTTCTTGTGAGATAGCATAGCAATCGTTCATCAAGCTTTTGGGTTTTTTCTCGGGAAATCTCGCCTTTTTAAGTGTAACCAGAACTATGAAAGTTTACGTTTAACTCCCCTTATTTTGGTATATTTCATCGTACTTACCTCCATTCGTCCTGTGGATGTTTGGACTCGTACTTCTCCTGCACTTGATACATGGTGTTGTCTTGGTGAATCCAGTACTCATCTCCGGTGTTCTCGTGGTACATTTTCAATGCGTACAGATGTTTGCACGGTTTTTCCCCGGCACTCGGCAAGTTGCTTGTGAGCAAATGGATGATTTCCTGAAAGATGAATATTTTAGATTTTTTGGCACTAATAAAAAGAATCGGTGACTTTTACAAGCTTTTAATAAAGTAAGCAAGTTTGAACGTAATCATGATTCTCATTTTTTACAGCTCTCCATCGCTAAGATTTTCACAGAAAAAAAGTATAATTAAAAAAAAATTCGTTTGTAACTACATGTATTCTGAAAAAAAAACCTGCACTTTCAACGAATTCAATATTCAGAAGTACTTCTAAAATAAGTAAACAATAGGAGAATCTCGTCAAGACAAACATTTCCGCAATCATTGGCAAGGCCAATTGGAATTGGCTGTATTAATTCTTGATCAGTCTCTTGTTTTGGGCAAACTGCATTTTGTAGATCATTACAATCTGTAGTTGAAACTGGGAAATCATACCTTAACTTCAGTGGCATCCCCATACTTAACGTTGTAGAATCCCCCGGTGGAAAAGTGAACTTTTAGGGCGGCTTTGTCCATCTTGTCGGGGCTCGAAATCCGTTGGGAATTTCGCTGTGACAACAAATCCGATGCCGTGACATTACCAGTGTCTTCCTGCATCTTCACAAAACTGGAATAGAAAATAGGGCTGTATAATTCCACCATTTGTTGAGGTGATTTATCGCTGGAAATCGGCTTGCAGTGATGCATTGACTTGGCAGGAGGGCACTTGTTTTTTTAGTTCAATTCTTGTTTTTTTTCTTTCTGTCTGGATTTGTACAGATTTCATGTTTCTAACAACCGTAATGAGTATAAGGAATGTTGATTTATGTGCCTTGATACAGCAAGATTTTCGCTTGAAAGCCCTTTGATAAAAGTTAAGATTCATGAAAACTTTAATGTCATAACTTTAGATCCGGTTGCACGAACACATGTTAAGCATAACCCAAGGTAAACCTTCAGTTAACTAAGGAAAAGCATTGCAACATAGCAGTATAGCAGTTAACCATGAGGAATGTTAACCCAGCTTTTAGGTAGAGATAACTTATAGAGTTTGTAATATAATACATTTTTTCCAGAATTCCTAGCTGCAACAGGCCTTCTCCATGTTTATTATAGGCTACCATGCGTTAAAAATCCCTATAGTCTAATGGTGCAACACAATATCTATTAACAATTGGTTAACTTGTGATTATTGGTAACGCCAGGTTAACTAACTTTTCATGTAACATACAATAAGGTAACCGGGCCTTCTGGGCTGACGTGCATTTTCCAAATAAAAACAGCTCAAAGAACCAACAAACGTGTAATCGTAACAAGATTTCGAGTTATCTGAATAAAATCATCTAAAGAATACAAAAAACGTTTTATCAAGGAATGCAAAAAACATGGTTCATCCTACGTCGTCGCTGGGTGTGGTCATTCTGTCAAGTAGTTTTCGAGATAATTGCAGAAAACACAATTTTAGCGATTCAATGGAAGGAAATCCTTCAGTGAACAACAGCTTGTTTAAGTTCAGCTGTTTTGACTGACTTTGAGTAAATTAGGAATGGAAGGGAGTCTGAGGTTGAAAAACTGGTGACTTTTGCGCAAATTCGCTGCGTTTTCCGCATCTAAAAATGGGCATGCATCTGGTACAACTGTTTACGCGCACGTCCACCAAAAATGGAACGTATGTCAATGAAATGGCACGTCTGGACGCGTCTGCAACTTTGGCAGAACCAAAAATAACGAAATTCAACATAAATAATGGAAACTCCTTGGTGCATAGTATCGAAAAATTCCATTGAAATCTGCCGAGAGATACCCAAGTTAAATACCTGTGCAGAAATAGAATGGTTGGATATGTCATCTTTGTGGAATACGAGATCGCAATCATCGCAAAACTTGGATTTATGGTTAACGTTCCCTTAAACCCGTTCATATCGATAACTTTTGATGGAACCCGAACGACCCATTGAACCTAAACTGCAATTGCTCGTTTTCCATTTCCTCAGTCGATTGGGAAACATCGCAACAGGATGCGATGTTCGATTTTTTGTCGTGCCTTTTCAACCCCGTTGCGGTGCCGCCAGATCAATGTGCCAACGGGTTGTTTCCCGTCTCATTAGTGCATCCCTTTTTGACTTGCCTAACGTTCTAATTTCCCTCTCTCCGTTCTTAATGCGTCATTTTTGCGCTCAGGGAACTATTTTTAGATAGTTTCTGAAGTGCGGGTTTTCCACGACAACCATCACAGGGTTCAACAATCTCTGCCGCTTGCTGAGCGACTTTTGTTCTTTGTGTACAAATTGTGCCAAATTATGGGCAAATCATGGCATCACTAATCGTTAGACTTGTATGCTCATGTACCGGTATTTCCAAATGGAAACTGTACATCTGCACATAGGCCTAGCTTAGTTTTGGTAACTTGACATTGGAGGGCGATCCTAATTCGAATTTCCTTATTTGTACACCCCCGGGTTAATTTTTTCTTGAAACGTTCATAAATCAGTTTTAAGTTTCCAAGCGATTCGAAAAATTGTGCTTAGCCTCCCTGGCAACTATGAAAATTTACCTACATCTTACGTGGTTTTTTAAAATTTAATTTAGACATAACTTCGTATTTTTATCCTTAAATTATCATGATTTTTCTTGAGAAAAATTTTCAGTTTTTTAAAAGAATTACCACGTTTTTTTTAATGCCTGTAAAGTATTTGACAATTTTACCTAAACGTTTCTTAGCAATTTAAGAAATGTCCTAATTTGACGAACTTCTTCAAATTTGCAAATAATTTTTGTACAATTCGGCAATGTTTGCAAATTTTTTTGCAAAATTTTTGTAATGGACGGTAATTTTCTACATTATTTACTTTGTCCAAATCTCTGGTAAACGTCAACATATTTTCGCCGAATAGGTCTATTTATTAATTTGTAGCCCGTTAACGTTGAGCAATTTTTTCTAACCCTGAGAACGTAAAAGAAAACTGGCAAATGTGGCCGATTGTTGTTTGATGAAATATTAAACGAAACTCAAGCCTGTTTACAATTTAATTGTAGGTTTAAGGTGTTTTCGAAAGGGAGGCGTTTTATCTCCTAAAATTGCAAATAGAATGGTGCCACGGTGGGCCAAAACCTGTTACGGTTGCCGAATTCGAGAGGAAGCTGGGGGAAATGAGAGGGTGAATCGAGTGGAGAAACCGAGTCAGGAATATAGAATTACAGTGGTTTTAAATTTAGGTTTTCAATAGCTCGACTTTTTGTGAAGTTCCTTGACCTTAAAATTCGCAGAGGGATAATCCACAACGGCAGCAGAAGTAGTCACTCAAGGACACAACTTGGCCCTTTGACCCCAAGCGAGACTAGACATCCTCTTATCAGAGACGATCAATAATGTTCAAATACATGTACAGTATATTTTCAATATGTTGGCTGATTTTCCCAAAATATTGAAACTATGAATAAATATGGTAACACACAAGATTTATATTGTTAATCACTTAACCTCTGTAGTAATTGTACATACGATTTTCTAGTAGAAATTTTACTATATTTCAATATTATTCAAACAAAATTCGTTTTCTTGATTTACAAAATGGTATAATATCGATACATGTGATAAAATGCCTATACATTATTTTTGTTCTAATAACAATACATTTGAAAACAACCGTTTAAAATAATTTAAAAATAATTCTTAAAGTACTGATTTGTTCTTACAGGAGTTTATTGGCAATGGTTACAAAAATGCCGAACATTTCTGGTTCATTTTGTTCACAACTATGCTAGAAAATAGAAGAAAATGACCTATCAACAAAATCCAATGAAGCATTCGAACTGGAACTTTAGGAAATCATTTGTTATGGAATTTGTAGATTACCCAAAGTACTTTGTCTGAAAATGACAAAAATACACTAAATAAAATGTATTTTAATTTCGACTAACTACATTCGAAAGAATCGATCAAAAAACGTTCGTTAAACTTTCCTAAATTACGACATCTCCATTTTCGATTATTGCCATGCAATTATCATTTTGATGGGTTTTTAATGCTATGACTACTGAACATCCCCAACCTCCACTGGAGAGAAACTAATCTGAATCGCATATTTTCGTGAAATTTTTCTACGAATTCCATTCAATATTCGTTTCCAAGCCCTGACCGCAAGCAAAAAAAAACCAGACGTCGGTACCTTTTCCACAGCATGGCATCCAATTTGCAGGGAAATTTTCCGATTTTGATCCAAGCCTCCAGAAATTCTCTACTGTTTCGTTCGCTCACTTGGTACATGTTTAGAGCAGAGATGTTGACACCAGCAGGCTGTCTGCGCTCATTAGGGGCAAAAGTGAAATCTGCCTGGGCAGCTAGGAAGAGCTGAGAATTGTGGAGGGGAGCTCCACGATTTTGGGGGAAAACAGGAACCGAAGGAGCACATGGCAGCCTAAAAACTGATCATATCCGTGGAATGGTGCAAACTACTCTAAGCCTCTTGGGAGTTCAAGAACGAATTGTCAGTTAGATAAACCCCAAGGACTGGGATTAGCAGCCAGCCGATAACTCTGAAATATTTTGAGCCTGGAGTAACTTGAGAAGCGTACTCATAGTTTTGCTTTCCTTGTGGTATAAAGAAATGCATGACAATAATGAATTAAAACACTTTTGTACTGAGTGTGTGTATTTATGTCAGAGATATAAGCCTACAGTGTATGCCCAATCCATAATTTTAAAAAATAAAATGAGACAGTGAATAGGATTATTGGTGACTAAACCATCCGTGGAAGCTTGCAAAAAGTTTGTTGCACGAAATATAGTAATAAACTTTTTAATGTTCGAAAAATATAACGATACTGTAATACTAATTGCAGACATGCTTACAATAATTATATTTTGAAATATATGGAGAATTTATTTTAGTTCAATAATTACATAAATCTAGGTCTACTAAAAAAATACTTTAAATAGGCATTTTGTTTCCCAATTGATATAAAATCATTCAATAACATAAATACGAGCGTTTATACAGTCACATAACCATATGTATGTACATGTAGGCTACATTATTTATGTGGAAAACAACATTTGTGATAGCAGAATTTACATGCATATGCAAGCTTAGCGTATTTAATGTACGCCCTATTGTTAATTTGGATACATTTCAATTACAAAATAATGCAATATCCATATCAATCATAGCTTCATTTTTGCCATTCATTTTCCGTGAATCCTACGCTATCAATAAATATATTACGTGCATGCAAATTGCATTATTTTGTAATTGAAATGTATCCAACTTAACGGCATACATTAAATACGGGTTTCATATGGTTATGTGACTGTATAAACGCTCGTATTTATGTTAATGAATGATTTTATATCAACTGGTAAACAACAATTAAAAAAAATAATTGCGATAACCTGAGCCATACGAGTTTCAATATGGTACCCCGTATTATTAATTTACGCTAACCACCAGTCAAGCAAATCATTCCACAAAGAAAATGCTTTATTTTAGGTAAGTCGTAGTGGTATGTAGTTATGCTAATTCGATTTAAACGATATCAGTGGCAAGAAAGGGCGATTTTCATCGTATACGGATTTATCAGTCTGTGGTTAAACGTTTCTAGTTACTAACTAGTCGTTACACGTTTTCAGTTATTATGGAAGTCCACATTGCATGTATACACGCTACAAAAATACGAATGGATAATGCAGAAAAGTGTTGTCGACGCAATTTGGAAGTAGTGGTGTGATCACATTATTTTGACCGAAATGTAGAGATATTGACGGATGTGGCACATACATATATATATATGTACCTCGTGTCACAGTTCGTGACAATGTGTGACCTAATACTTTCTATGACTGGCCAGTGACCATTGATGTTTAGTGTCAAGATTTAGTGCAAGATTAGTGTCAAGATATATCAATGTTAATTATTCACCACAACCAGTACACCTACTTTTGGCACTGATGTACTCAAATTTCAGCATCATTAATCCCTGCCTTTTTATTGCTAAATATTAATCCAAGTATAAATTTGGCACAACGTTACGTTTTGGAAGTACAGTGTACATGTATATGATACTTCGTTCAAATCAAAATCGAATCATGAATCGTAGCGAACGCACGTCGGTGATTCATGAATTTAAAATGCATTCCAAAAGAGAGGTGTTCACACCGCGTGCGCTCTGCAATCAAGTAATGTGCAGTTTACTCGCACATTTTTTGCTTGAAGTACTTATTATAACTGCTCAATTTATTTTTCCCAATGTAGAATTGGTCGTCCACTAGGGTTCCAGCTTTAGTTTACGATTTCAAAATGCCCCGTTTATTTATACAAAAAGTTAGAAATTTGAAGAAAGAAAAAAACGTTACGCGACCTCTGAAAACGGGCTTCCCTGCATGACATCCGCCTTCGAATTTTTTCGGCGGTTTTTTCAAATTTCTTAATTTTCTTATAAATAAACGAGGCCTTCTGAAATTATAAACCAACGCTGGAGCCCTAGTGTACGACTATTTCTACACGAGGAAAAATAAATTGAGCAATTAAATGTTTTTCAAACAAAAAATGTGCTAGTAATATTTTTGCATGGTGAGCATGCTTTTGGCTCATCCTTAAGTTTTCAGTGCTGATTAAACAGAAAAAGAAATAATTTTTTTAATCTGAAAAAAGTAAGTGGATATTATCCACTATCTAAAATCACTCATTCTGAATGCTTAATTGTTGGTTTCCATTTTTTGCTCAAATGAAGTTATACTTACACAATTATACTTAAGCCCCGTCCACACTTAGCAAACATTTGCAGAAAACATGGTTTCTGGAAACATGTTTCTTGAAAATGTTTCCTCGGAAACATGTTTGCTGAAACATTTTCAGCAAACATTCACTGTTTCCACAAACATTTTCGTGTTCGCTCAAGGGGCGGTAAACATCAAAATGAAAATGTTTACACTTAATGGCGCTTCTGCTAACAGCAGGCAATAGAATGGATTCGTCTGCTACTGTAGTTTATCACACTGATGGAATTCTTTTTGAAGTTGTTTTCGTACAATAAAACTTCATATTTTCCAATCATTTTCTTGTTAAGGTAAGCCATATTATGAACAAAAATCGGCGTTCTAAAATTAATTTTGTTGATGAATTCAAATCACTATTTTGAGCCATATTATGCTCGAAAATCAGCGCTCGAAAATTCATTTTGTTGATGAATGCTCGAAAATCGGCGTTCTAAAATTCATTTTGTTGATGAATTCAAATCACTATTTTGAGCCATATTATGCTCGAAAATCGGCGTTCTAAAATTCATTTTGTTGATGAATGCAGATCACTATTTTGAGCCATATTATGCTCGAAAATCGGCGTTCTAAAATTCATTTTCGTCATGAATTGAATTTTATTAATTTTAAACCATCGATTTTTGTGCATCATATGTCTCAAAATAGTGATCTGAATTCATGACATAAAATGAATTTTAGAGTGCCTACACATGCCATTTTTAGCCAATGTGGAAGCAATTCTTATTTGATGATCTTATACAATTGTATTTAATAGCAAGATGGAATGGTCCCGGGAACAAGTTCTGATATTAATATCACAATATGAGATAAGGCCTTGCTTATGAGATGTAATGTCAAAGGACAATAAAAACAGAAATTAAAGAAAGGATGCCTGGACCGAAATAGGAAACCATATGGACCTAACCTCTAAAGAGGTTGAAAAAAAAATGTAATATATTTTGGTCCAGTATCGCCGGGAGAAGAAAAAAGTTTCTGATGCCAAGAAATCTGGAGCTGGAGCGGATGACATTATATTATCCAAATGGTTTGGCTACGAGAGACTGCTGTTTTTGGACGGTGTTAACAGACCAAGACCAACAGCCGAGTCTTATACTGGAAAGGTAATAATTGTAACAAATGAATTCAGCTATATTTTATCATATGCTTTTATGCTTTGCAAAGTAATATATTTACATTACAAGCTTTTATCTTGCCAA